>JBBPLN010001017.1:0-10717 GCA_038089815.1 Sutorius eximius
GTCGTCAGACTGTTGTAGTATGGCACTCGACATGACGACGTCAATTGGATGCTGATGCTCGGACGACGGTTGGTTGCAAGGTAAGTCGTCGGCGTGTCTGCAAACTGGAAGGTATGTGGAGAAAAGAGGAACGGAGATTGAACGCCTCACTGATTCCTCAGGGTAATGCTGTGGCAATGTTGCCGACATATCGGTCGGACCCGAGGTGAATGTTGAACGTTCCTTCCTTGAACCCCAATCAATGAGCAAAGGGGAATACTAGTAGAAAACTCGTGTAGAGATCGTGGCTACTTTAGCAGACCGTGTGTGACGTTACCCCTTGACAACATTCTGATCGACCATTGGTGAGCTCTGATTGGCTGAGATGGCGAAAAAGGGTCCTCCGGCGACGAAAATGACGATTCGGACTGAAGCTAGATAGGACATACCTATGCATGATGGCTTCCGTCGAGCAATGATCAAATCTAGTCGACCACGTCGGTGTGTATGAGCTGTCCATAGGCTCCTCGAGCTTATGTCGAATGAGATTCGGATATCTTGTATGTACGGTATGAGTTGTGGATGCCACAAGCTTATTGTCAGGAAGTGGACCAATCGGATAGGCCTAATAATTAAGGCCCAATGTTCTAATAGCCTAACCAGATAGCTAAACAGAGCGTATCGATACCGTTCAAAGGCATACTACAACCAACGAGCATGCAATCACCCATAAAGCCACACCTTCATTTGCCAAACCACCAAGATCGCTACCTGCACGCTCGCCGCATCATACACCACATA
This sequence comes from Sutorius eximius, assembly GCA_038089815.1. Lineage (NCBI taxonomy): Eukaryota > Fungi > Basidiomycota > Agaricomycetes > Boletales > Boletaceae > Sutorius > Sutorius eximius. Next base: position 781 of record JBBPLN010001017.1, read on the forward strand.
CGCCCGCCGTCCGCCCCCCAAAAACGCAACCAGCGCCACCCCACCCCATCCCCACCGCAACCAAGATCGCCACCCCGACCTGTAACACGGCGTGACTCAACACCACGGCACAAAAAACGCAAGAAAAGACGCACGTCGTATCGAGCGGTCGCCCGCGCCGCAAAATATCCACGAGCACCAAGAATGGCGCAACCTTGAGCACGTTATGGTCGCCGTTAAATGGCATCGCATACCCCGCCGTCTGTATCGTCCGCACCCACACCGCCAGCACGGGCAGTGTCAGCGGCAGGAGCCATGTCACCAGCAACAACACGTGCGCGTTCTGGTCGTGTGCGCTCGCAAATGTCGGATTGAGCGCTCGGCTCGGAGACCCGCGCGCACGGTCCGCCGGGGGGTCCTCCTTGTTAAAGGCCACGTCCGGCTCACACGTCGGCGAGCGGTCCGTAGGCGTGCTCGCCAGCGTCGGGACAGAGCCGGGGTACGCCTTGGGCCGAGAGGTCTTGTGACAATTGAGAAGCTGGGTGACCCAGCACCCGAGAAAGGCTACCTGCCACGGCACGAACAGCAATATGAGCGCGAGCACGAGGACCAAGGATATGACCGTGCTTCGCCGCACGCCGAGGATATCGGGTTTCCTACTCTCAATTGTCACCTCGGAGATTGCGAGTGAGCCGTCTTGGCATACCTTTGAATAGAAGCCGGTCTCAGCAGCCCGAGTGGCCACATGAGCGCTACGAGCAGCCACCAGGTGATGCACACCATTCCAGTTGCTACACCCACAAGGGTTACCGCCAGAACCGCACGCAGCACCCCTAGCTCGTTCCCAATGCCGAGATAATAGTTGGGGCCCAGAGGGAACAACGCAACCACCCCAGCGATGGCCATCAATACGGGCATCCAGCGCCTCGTGAAGACGCTCAGCTGCTGACCATCCAGACTCCACGAACGGAACAACAGAAGCGAGACGATGCCAATAGCCCAAGCGAGTAACGTGGTGGGATATCGTGTGCCCATTCTTCCCAGCGAGGTCCACCAGTCGACCGAAAGGAGGATTTCTACGACATCCTGACAACCAGGTCCAGGAGAATGGATCGTGAGATTCAGCCCATGAGATGGGGCGGGACGTAGCGAAGGAACGTAAGGAGCGGAAGAGTGAGTATGGAGGAAGACGGGTTCGCCCGAGGCGAGACGATAATAGTGTATCTCAAGGGCTTGCGAAGTGTGGACGAGCAGCGGTGAAAACAGAGTTGCTTAAACCATCCATAAGCACGCATCCTCGGGGCTTCACGATCCGCTTACCCGCACACGATGAATGTTCCGCCATCTTAGGGACGAGCCGATACACCAGCAACGCAGTCGCCGGGAGACGTGCAAGACCGATACGGGTTCTCGACCCCACATTGTCGGATCGAGGCAGCGATATCTTCGCACCACCAAAAAGCAAATCTGCAAGGCCGTCAGTCTCGCCGCCCCACAGGAAAATGCACCATGCACCGACCCCAGAGGCTAAACTCGCTCTCGACACTACGCGCCTGGTCAAAGCCTCCCGCAACCCAACCAACGCCATCATCGCCCGCATCTACAGTGACCCCGACGAAGCCTTTCACTCCATCAGGAACCTCAGCCTCGAAAAATACTACACCCTCGCTCTCGTCCGTTCCTTCGCCAGGAACGGGAAATGGCTTGCCAGGGATCGGAGCCGGGAGGAGTTTAAGCGAAGTGGGCGCAAGGGAGTTGCACGACACGGTCGCATCCGCAGAAGGCTCCGCACAATGGTAGACAGACACACGCAAGTCGAGCGCGCGGTGGGGCGACACGTTCGAGACGCTCCCCTGAGAGACATACAAGGCAAACGTCCGGCTATTTCGTTCGTCCTGGCTTGGTATAGGCATCAGGTACGTCCGCTTCCCAAGGGGCCGATTGAGAACGAGCTGCAGATCCCCGGGGAGCAGCTCGTATGCTTCCTCCCTGAGACTCAGGTCCCGGACGGAGTCGCCATCCGGCGGTAAGACATTCCCATCCCTCAACCACCGATCCAGGACCCTCGCACGCTCCTCCACCGTTTTTACCATCCCAAGCTCGAGCGCAGCCCGAGCAATACGCCACCGAACCTGATGGCACCACACCATCTCGCGATGCCCAACGCCCGACCATGCGCCCTCAAGCGCAGACGTAAACACTGTCCGTCGGTAGACGTCTACCTCTCCCCCGACCTCTGGCAGAATGCAAGACTCGGAGGGGATCATCATGTCCGTCGCACCTCCGCAAATGGACACGATCGGCGTGTCGACCTCTCGCAGTATGTTTCGATTCCGGTCGTATATCTCTTCGACTCGCGCGTCGAATCGAGCAGGAGGGAGTGTATGCGGAGTAGACATCGTGATGAGGGCCGTAATGTTTGCCGAGGGTAGAAGAGCAGTGCCGACGACACCACCCATAGAATGACCCATGACAATGATTCGCGTGTTCGGAGGGTAGCGCGACAGAATATACTCCACCGCCGCGGACGCATACGCAATCTGAGAATCGAGCGTGGGGCCATGGAAGGCGGAGAGATCCTCATTAAACTCCACTATAGTGCCATCGTGTTAGGTGAAATGCATAAGATACGGGTCCAGCAGGAGGAACCCACCGGCGTAGAAATCCATGATTTTCGCCTTTCGTCCCGCGAATTCGTGTGACACGACGAACGGCGACGAAAAGTATTGCCTAGCGGCAGACGATCCTATTGAGCGGACCTGGTGCGATGATCCTGCATTTCCTGGTAGAAACAGGACGGGCGAACCCATTGGCTACCTCATCCGGGACCAACTCGTTAGTTATTCGTGCTTTGACCCACCCATTCAGACCTCACCTGGTCAGGCTCCCACCCATCCTCGCGGTATAACCAGAGCGAGTACCGGCTGGCGAGCGGTGTCCAGGATGCGTTGAATTCTGGCTGGGGGACATAAAGTGGTGACATCCATGACATTCGACATCCCTGAGGTGATATTCGACGTGGCACGTCGGATGCCGCATGAAAGATAATGTATGCAATGGACAGAGCAAGCAGACCCAGAATCGTGGGCACGGTGACCCTGAACATGGTAGACGACGACGACAAGGGCAACATGAATAGCCCTCGAGTTGTTTTTATCCGGCTCACGTTTCACACAGGTGCCATTTCAAACTTCTTCCATTCGCCTCTATACCACCAGAGACCACGAGCCACCGCAGCATACTACGGTATAATAAAAGAACATGAAAGAGGGAAAAAGATGCGACTGGTGAGACGATGCAAATGATGTGATGATGGAAGCACCCGACGGATACCAGCTGGCAGCCATTGCATCCTAGGCGCGGGAGTGAAACGAAACCAGATGCAGAGCACGCTGTTTAGTCATCAGCAGCGTTCTCGGCCTCATCCTTCGAATCTATCTTGTCTGCAAATTGGTTGATTAAGGTCTCGCATACACATTCGACAGTGACGTACCAGCTTCTTGCATGTCTGATGTCCAGAGGGTGAGGTTGTCCCGTAGCAATTGCATGATGAGCGTCGAGTCCTTGTAGCTCTCCTCCGAGAGGGTGTCGAGCTCAGCAATGGCATCGTCGAACGCCTGCTTGGCAAGGTGACATGCACGGTCGGGGCTGTTGAGGATTTCGTAGTAGAAGACAGAGAAGTTCAACGCGAGACCGAGACGGATGGGGTGTGTTGGTGGCAATTCGGTGACGGCAACGTCAGAAGCGTCCTTGTATGCAGCCAAAGACTTGTCAGCGCTGTCCTTGCGCTTGTCGCCGGTTGCGAACTCGGCGAGATAGCGGTGGTAGTCACCCATCCTGTACAATCCCATTAAAAATAGACCTAGACGAGGAAGGCGACGACTTACATCTTGTGGTAGAAGACTTTGCTCTCGCCGGAAGCAGCCGAAGGGATGAGGTGCTTGTCGAGGACGTCGAGAATGTCTTCGCAGATTTTAGCGAGCTCGCTCTCGATCTTCTCCCTGTAGCTCTTGATCATGGCGACTTGGGCTTCGTTACCCTTGGATTCCTCCTTCTGCTCAATGGACGACACGATACGCCACGACGCCCGACGGGCACCAATGACGTTCTTGTACGCGACGGACAAGAGGTTACGCTCCTCGACGGTGAGTTCCTGGTCAGAGGAAGCGACGCGCTTCATGTTCTCAACCATCTCTGTGGCACGCACGATCAGCATTTGGCGCACACGACCAAAGTAATTGAGGACTTGCCTTCATAGCGCTCCGCCTGCTCGGCGAGCTTGGCAAGGTAGACAGAGTCTTCGCGGGATTCAGGCATCTACAAACGGAGTCGAGGTGAACAACGTGGTTCGGAGCCACTAGACGCGACATGACGCGTCGAGGACGCGCTGATGCTACTCACTGTGAATGGTGGAAGAGAGGTCTGAGATGTGTTGCTGAAGAAAGAGTGAGCTCGCTGTGGTCGACGACGACGGCGGGGATGGGTACGTACAGAGGTGGGGAAGATGATGGTTGTTGATTGAGGAGAGGGATGTCGAAATAAACTGAAAATTAAATTCAGAGCTGGGCAAAGGGTTCGGGCCCAGGGCAGGGCTAAGGGTATTTCCTTATCTAGTTTACGTTCCCACGCCACTGTGTTAAGTGAAATTTATAGATATATTGCATGTACGTACGTCCTTTGTTTGCCAGCTGGCGGGTCGTCGATCTATGCTCGACAGGGAAGGGTATCGTGGTAGAGAATGCTGCGCCCATTGTATCCGTGTTGGTGGCGTATGCAGTACTGTGGGCACAGTGTGGCAAACCGCCATATTGTTGGCTGCGCAGGACCGCCTGATAGATCAAGGGAGGCCTGTGGGTGGAAACCTGCCACTGCCAGGCAGCGCGCTAGGCTCTCATCGCCGCATGATGGACTTCCTGGGTAATTGTTCGGCCTTGTTGGCATGGTCCCCGCTTGCCCTCAGCCCTCATAGATGCCGGTAAGACAAGAGATTCACACTCGGGATTCACCCTACAACAGTACTTTCTCAGCGTATCCACCTTTGGACAATTAGCAGGCAGTGTATGATCTGAGTCTAGACGCTCGCAGACAATTCAAACTCTGACATGACGCTTCCGAGGGACAATCATTCCAGGTCCACATCAATTGTCCTGTTTCACGATCGAATGCAAACTACCGGTAAGACGACGGGCAATTCAGTAGTTGGGTTCAAATTTTGGAAATGGGTCACCACACAAATATGGAACCCTGTCTTAGGCGCTCCAGTCGAAGGAGTTCTGATAATATCCGTCTTTAGAACCAAGGTCGAAGCGTTCGCCGTCCAGCCATTGGATATTAGTTCATTGGCCTCGTCAAGTCAGCGTGTTGATCAGTGCGCGTCCACTCCACGATGAATCGACCCACCCTGGTACATAAGTGACGGGCCGGTATGGCCTGGACGCGAACCCGTCAACGTCATCGAGCCTTTCTCCTAAAGCCATAGCGCTTGCCATGAAGTATTTCATCGGGACGTCCCTGGGGCTACCCTCCACTTCGCAGGTGAGCATAGCCATCCTTCCGACCCGAGTGGATTCCGAGTCACCGACAATGTCTACCAGGTGGTCATTCCGTACTTCGTTACCTCACTTATGCAGGATTGAATTGGACTCTTTGTCGATATGATCAGATCAACAACAAAGAACGCGTGACGAGCGTGACGACGCGCTCTGTCACACTATAAACGCGGTCTTTATGCGTGGAAAGACTCTCACACTCAAGTCATGGTGGCATCGAAGCGCAAAGCCACAGCGTCCGCCGACGGCGCGTCCAGTTCCAAGAAAGCGCGCGCTGCCGTCCACCGCGACGCGCAGGCACTCGTGAAAGCCATTCTCGTCCGCCAGGACACGTACCCGATCTTGGACGATGACGATGCCGTGCGACGCCAGTTTGTCGAGCTTGCGCAGTACGCGAGAGATCTCGAGGAGCAGCTGCAATCTGCTTCCCAGGCTGGCCCCGCACCCAAGACGATGACGTCAGAACAACTCCAGGCTGCTGTGGAGAAACTTCGCAAGGCTGTCAACAGTGGGATCAGGAAGCAGATGGGTGTCAGTCGCTTCTATATTTAGGTGAATGGTGTCTAACGCGTTTTCAGTGGAAACCGTCGTGTAAAACTGGCTCTGCAAAATGGGTGTACGATGGCGTGTGCAACGATCCCGTTGTCTTTGGGACCCTTCTCGGACTGGGTGGTGCTCCCAGCTTCAAGGCACACAAGATGACCGTCGATGATTTTAATGACTTGTTTGGCGGAATCAAGGCTTCCGTCAGGTTGGTCCTCCCAATCACATCCCGCCACCATCTGACGCTTGTTGGGTAGATACGACTACCTGTACCTCACCGGATCACACGTCAATATTCGCTGGTCTGACAGTGGGGAGTTCAAGTTCAGTGGAACGTATGGGAAAATGCAAAGCTCGCGCGCCGATCAGTAACATTGGGACGCCTTCTCCTTTCTTCTGCTAGTGCATATACCAGTAATTTCGTCCCACAATATATCCAATCGATGACTTAGTATAGGGATACTTATGGTAACTGTTTTCAATTCAACGATATTTGCTCAGCCCTCAGGACAATCGGTATAACACCTAGCGAACAGATCAGTACGTCCGCTGATTAGTTTCACGAGTACTTGCCTCCGGTCGGGAGCGACCAAGGGCGGTGTTCGCAGACCCGCAAAAAGGCGTCGATGAATCCATGGTGCGACGTGATGGAAATAACTGGAACAGTCATTCTTCCGTGCAGCCGCGAAGCATATCCCGACGTACATTGTTCCTCGTCATTGTCGAATATCATATCCAGCACTTTTGTGGCACGGATATCAAGCTCTTCCAGCGTCTCTCGTATCTCGGGGTCCCATGTCTCGTCCTCTTCAACGAATCCCCCCTCGAACAGATAATCAGGAAACTCCTCTGCGATCTCCGACTTTTTACGTCTCTTGTCGCACGTGGACACGCCGTTCTTTTCACGGATGTTCTGCGGGTACAAGTTGAACCCCGAGCTTTAGCCAAGTTTCGACGATGCATGACCTACCTCTACGATGATCGTTTTGAGATCGGGTCCAAGGAGGCCCTCGAACGTGATCTGATTCGTCTTGATCGCGCGGCGCATGGGGCTGGAATACAGTTTCCCCGGAAGTGGGATGCCATACTCGAGTTCTATCTTCCACGCTCGTTGAGCGTCTTTTGCTTGTTCTATACCCAGCCCTGTGAGCTCGGGGTCGGCTGGCTAAAGGTCGGACGCTGAGACGTGGTTCGTAGGTGCCACTCACGTCCCCACACGAGTTCTTCGTTGCCATTTAGTCTCGTCCAGTAGCTGGCGCAGTACGAACCCCATCAGAGAGCATCACGATCGACGTGTGATTAGACTTGCCTATACCATTCCTGGAGATCACATCCGAGTCAGTTGAAGATCGCATCACGCGCATAATAGATGGTGGTCGACATACTTCTACAGTGTACTTTTCCATCGCCACGTTATCTAAAGATCGATCGTCGTCAACTGGACGTCGACGATGTGGCGCGGTACGTACGGTATCCTTCGCCGTGCCTTCCAAGGAAGACGACCTTGTACTGCGTCCCCGATGACGCACTCGCATTGACACGTCCGATCTCCTCTTTGAACCTTACCCAGCGATCGTCGCTGTCGTCCTTGAGCCCCAAACGGGGCGGTACCTACGTAGAACCCAACCAAGTTCATCCAAAGCGAGCGACTCAAAACGAAGCGCGGCTCACAGCCTGTGGGTTCGATCAGCAACTCCCTTGCGCACGCGCGATAAACGAGAGCGCATACGCACGACATCCTCCACCGATTCTGGATCGCTTTGGAGAAAGAATCCGCGCAGGCTCTAGGTGCGGAGGAGACGTCAGTGGGTGGCAATCAGCTGGCTGATCTGCGTTCTGAGCCGACTTGATCGTGTACGAACGGTGTAGCGTCGTCGCGTGGTCATTATTCGGATGCACTTTGTCGCTGCTTCACATCAAACTGGTCGACCGGACGACGAGCGTATCGATCGCGAATGCGTTCGGTAGGAGAAATCCAAGAGAGATCGGAATGCGTTCGCCTAGTGCGAGCGGCAAATCGATCCTTGGTGGGTCTTGATGTGGGTCCATAAACCTCAAATGACTACGCGGTCAGCGCACTTCAACTCCGCCACGGATATCTTGGGCGATCGATCTAACGATAGGAGCCCCAACCCAGATGTCTACGAAGCACTGGCAGCTTCCAGTTTACCTAGCAAGTATGCTACTATGTCTCAGCTCCATGCAAGGCATACACCTGGCAGAGCACCAAACGTCGTCCTCGCGAGGATAACACAGTGATGCGCAGCCGTAACACGGTGTGATCGCTCGAGTTGGCCCGCAGCCCACCAAAGTCCTCGTTCACACTCGGGGATTGTGTCTTTGCCTGCTCTTGGTTGCAACGATGTATGGCAGGAAAAAGTATCCCAATTGCATAGTAATAGATCCCTCGGTGACCACTGGGATGATCCCTTTCAACATCCGATGAATCCCCTGTGTGATGGACATAACTGATGGTCATGAGCCTGCAGTGCCAGAAGCCAAATCCGTGATATGCTTGTTCCTCGTCGTTGTCGTGTATTTCCGAGCGCGAGCGTCTCTGATCACGGGAATACAGGCCACAATATTCACGAGCATTCTACGGATGTGCATAACCCCATGAGATACGTACCAACAGGGCAAAGGTTCCCCAGGTTCACCTCGAGAATGGTCACTTGGAAACCAGGGGGAGTAGATTCATCGAGCGTGAGCTGGCTGGTCTGTATTGTGCGCCTCAAGGGATTGGTGTAAAACCTTCCTGGAACAGGATATATTCCTCCTTCCACGCCGAATGAGCTTCCCGGGTCTGTGCTTGACCCAGTTCCGTGAGCCCTGGGTCGGCTGGGAATCAAAAGTCAGACTAAGCGGTTAAGGGGTATCCTAAATGAAACACGTCGCGCACGTCCCCATACGATGTCTCCATCGCCGTTCAGCTTCGCCCAGTACCTGGTCTGACGTTTAAGAAGGGATCTAGTTCCGGCTTCCGGTAAACTCACTTCGCCCATTCCTGGAGAGCAAATACGGCGCAGACACGTCAAACAGTAAACCGGGATTACGCATGGCACGATGTGAAGTGACGACGCACGGCTGTGCCATACTTCTCACCCACGTTATCTGCCAGGGGGATGAAACGACCACGTGTAGACATTGTGAGCACATGAAATGCACGAGGATCGTGCCCATGTCTGGGCAGGAAGAAGACCTTGTATTGCGCACTTGATGCGGCGATCGCGTTTAGCTTCTTAATCTTGTCAGTGAACGTCGTCCATCGATCGGGACTTTCATCTATCAGCCCAAACCGGGGGAGTATCTGGAAGTTTCACTCGGTTGGGTTGATCTCAAGTGTAACATCCGACGTGTACTCATGGCCTAATGGCGAGTCGTCGGATGAGCCATCAATGAGTAGACGGTAAATTACAATTCTGCAATGGCATCGGCGTTGCATACTTTATTGATGTACTCTTGCTCTGGGTTGTCCTGGACAAAGAAACCCGGGATAACCTGTTGGCAAGGACGTTGATGTTCACCCCGCCAGGCTAACCTTGGGAGTAGAAAACAGAGTAAGGACACTCACCTCGTATTCTCTTTTACCTATGGTAGGCACCTCGAGGTCAATAGGCAAACCAAGGGAAGAATAGACGATCTATAAGTATACTCGTGTGCTGCCGTGGGTGTGGTAGAAGCCATGGGACTGTCTGGCTTATAACGTCCCTTGTGCAAGTACGCCATTTCCGGGCAGTATGACCCAATGACTTGCTCTCTTCGTTAGGCTTGGTGCGGTGCTTGTTATGGTGCGAAAGCAAGATTATACAATCCACCTGTCCCGTAGTCACCTTATCTTGAATTACGCAAATTGTTTACTCGCCAAC
>JBBPLN010001018.1:0-10697 GCA_038089815.1 Sutorius eximius
AATGCACATGTATGAAGGGCTCTAATCGAGTGCCATATGGCACCCTTCAATCTCTTCCCATCCCTGAGGGACCCTGGCAGGACATCACCTGTGATTTCACCACTGACCTACCCAAGTCATCAGGATATGATTCCATTATGGTAGTCATTGACTGCTTCTCCAAAGAAGCATGCTTCATCCCATGTACAAAAATGTTACTGCCCTAGATATGGTGAAACTATTCCTACACAATGTTTGGAAGCATCACGGCCTCCCCAGGAACATAGTCTCCAACCACAGACCTCAGTTTGCATCCCAGGTGTTCCAAGACGTCTGTGAACATCTTGGCATATCCTCTGAATTATCCACTGCCTATCATCTGCAAACAGATGGACAGACGGAATGCATGAATCAGGATCTCCAGCAGTATCTCTGATTGTATTGCCACGAATGTCAAAACACATGGTCAAGTTGGCTGCCCATAGCACAGTTTTCATATAACTCAAAGATCTCCACCTCCTCAAAGAAGGTGCCCTTTGACATTACCAAGTCATTCGCCCCTAGAATGGGCATAGAACCTGGCTCATCCAAAGCTCCAGCAACTGGCAACTTCACCGATGCCATGTAGGAAACCCTAGAGGAAACCTGATCTAACCCATTAAAGGCTCAGGAATGCATGCATACCCAGGCCAACAAACATAGGACCCTGGCTCCCCTGTATAAACCTGGTGATAAAGTGTGGCTTGCCACAGAGAACCTCCACTTGACACATCAGCCGCAGAAGTTAACCAAATGATGGCTAGGACCATATCCCATAGAGGAAATGGTTGGAACAAACATAGTGCGACTTCGCCTCCCACATTCTGTCAAGATTCACAACCCTGTGAACATTTCCAGGGTCAAGCCTTATTCGGAGCCCCTCCCAGGGCAACCCCTTGACCAGCCCAGTCTGGTTCACATCACTGACGATCAAGATGAAATCTATGAAGTGGACTACATCGTCAACTCATGTATTAAGCACTGGAAGCTTGAATACCTTATCCATTGGAAAGGTTACAATCTTGAAGATTGCATGTGGGAACCCAAGGAAAACCTCTTGGTATGCCAGGATGCTATCCGAGAATTTCACGTTCTCAATCCCTGTGCCATGTGCAATCTTACAGCTGTATTCACTCAGGATACATGGCTCTTCAATCCTTACCTGTGATTTCCTGGAGTTCAATCCTAGCAGGGGGATAGTGTTACAGGGGTATATTTTACCCCTATCTTTTTCGCACTTAGACGAACATTCGCCTGCCATTGACCACTAGTGCCACTTAGATGCCCAGTCACATTCCAGTCACTAAATCTTGACTCACACTTCCCTTTACCATCTGTTTGGTTATATTTACCTTTGTATAGAGTTTGCACAGCCCTACTCTGCCTCTTCATTTCCATGCTATGCACCCTCTTCTTTTCATTACCACTCACAGCCTTGAGGTTATGCACTTCTATTTAATTACCATCTTCCATTCCAGCCACAGCCTTGAGGCTATGCACTGCTTCCATTGTTCACTGCCTTGAAGGCAGTACATGCTTCCATATTGCACAGCCAACTGTGGACTATGTGATCATTAGTTTATATATGGATGTACATCATAGATATGACATATGCATATACAAACAGTAGTTTAGTTTATAAGGGTCGAGCCCACCTCCAGTGAACCTCAGTCTAGTTCACTTGGAGTTTTCCCCAATAGCTCCTGTGTGGATATGACTTCTAGCCTTTTCCTTCAGTCACCATTTTAGTGCAACCTATAGCTTCATTGCTTTGCTCTTGGGTTGTTTCAGATTGTATGAGCTGGGGAGTGACAAGAGGACTGTGTTAAGTAGTCCTTGTCTGAGACAGGTTCATCCATACAGGTGAGTTTCTCATGGAGTGTGGCCATTTTGTCAATGTGTGCATGTGCATCTCCATTATTGAGTGGTGCGCATGCCAAGGATGACTCTGAGGATGACTCAGACTCTGATGGCAAGTCCCACTCAAAGGTGATCAAAAAGGAATATGCAACAGCTGCTCACACTGTTGCCCATTGCATTGATATATTTTGTCATCCCCACAAGGTGATTGACTACATCATCTTGCTGAAGAAAGAAGAAGCTGTGAAGAAGGGCAACTTGGAGAAGTCTGAGGCTGAATAGAAGAGATGGGAGCAACTCCTCTGCATCATGTAAGTTACATATATCATGTTCAAGCATGTCTAACATGCATATAGCCCACTTAAGCAATGAGATTGCTATCAGCATGCATACGACATGTTTGTTGAACTGGCACCTGCACTCAAGAACCTCATTAACAATCCCAAGAAATGTCCTGACCTCCAAAACATCCTTAGTGGGGTACATTTCTCCATATATGTGTCATGTCAACTTGCTAACTTGATGTCCAAAGATGAAAAAAGTGATTACAAGTGTCCAATCTGATGATTGTGCAAGACTCAAGGAGTGGATTGGACACTACATTCCAGCAAATCCTGGAAAAGACATCATATCTCTGTTACAGGGTAACATTTTAACCCCTATGATTTTCAATTAAGTACCCATCAAGCGCTCATGCCTAGTAGCTTGACACTATACTCACTAGGATCAAGTCCTAAATGACCAGTCACATGATCCCTGATGCCACTAAGATGCTTAAGGCATACCAGTCATCATATCACATGACCACATGAGCGGAAGTGCACACTAGATTGTGCACTCACATATAACCCCTATTTATGATTAGATCTAGCATCTGATCTCAGCAATCTCATCACCATACAATCTGCATGCATTGTATGCATGTACATGCTTCCATTCTGAGGCTGTGCCTCTTCATCTATGCGCACATGTGCCATGCACATGTTATCTCTTCCATTTCTATTTATTACTTACATGTTTCAATGAGGCTCTGCCACCTCATGGTAACTTCATGGACTACTTCCCTTCCATTCCATGGCTTTGCAGCCTTGCTGTAACCATATGGACTATTACTATATATATATAGATTAGTATTTATCTTAGATCTACCATACATGGGTGTACATAGGTAGCTGGTCCCTATATAAGCTGGGGTGAGCTAGCTGGATGTCCTCCAGTCTAGTTCACTTCAGAGAGTTCCCCATAACTCCACCGAAGCAGTGACATGACTCGCCACTTCTCCCTTTCTCCTCTTTGGGCTATTAGCCCCTAAGTCCAAGTTAAGAGATCAGTTAGGTAGACATGCAGCCCTACTTGGTGCTTGAGCACACATCCCATGGCCACATGAGCCTTAGGGGTTTGGGTGGTTTCAATCTCCTCCCATCCACAACAGTCAGACCTCACAATCACACCTGGGATTCAATCACCCTGCTTTTGCCTGGTTCCTCTGCCCAATCAAACATATCAAAGAGTTCAACAAGGATGCTGATAGGTAAGAAGTCACTGGTGATACTCAGAACACTTGTTAACTTTATTCAACAGCACTAAACAACAACTATCAAATGGCACAATCACAGTCTCCTCAGAGGTCTTTCCCACTTTCATGTGGGCTGGTGAACCCCCTGGGGTTCACTTCGATGAAGAGAACATGCACAAGGGTATGTTCAAAGGGTACTTCCTGACATGTGTATGTGGAGTATCTCTTCATTTATAACTCTCATCTCATTCATTGACAAAGGTAATGTGACATATATTTTAAGGTGCATCAAGCACTTTAGAGGATGAGCTCACTGGTAGTTGCTCATGCAATGCTGAACTGCATGAGATGAACAAGGTTGTGGCTCCAGACATTGCATATGCATGCATGCAGGTGTGTATTACAGGACTCAACCTAAGCACACTAGTACTATATAACCAACATGCTTACTAGGTTTGCTTCAACATCAGCTCAAAGAATAGGTGGTCAGAAAAGGACAGCATGTTCAATTACCACAACTTTTACTATGCTGTCCTAGATACAATTGAGGGCTGCATGGCCAAGGAGTGGGTGAAGGCACTCCTTTGATTCCATAACCAGTGCATATCTGGAAGTCTTCTCTTGATGTCAATTATCTCCATACATTTCACAGAGCTGTATTTGAGAATGAAAATGGTCATGAAGATACAAGCCCTGACAATGGTTTGGGCAAAAAGAGCAGTGCCTCGTCATCTAGTTCCCTCCTTGCAAGGTTGCATGCCCAAGGACAAGCATGTGCCCAGGAGAAGGCTAGTACTGAGGCATGCGATGACTGTGCTGATGCCAATGCCAACAGTTCCCATGCATGTGGTAATACTTGTGGTGATGATGACACCCAAGGACAAGTATGCATGAAGGAGAAGACTAGTGCTACCAAGGTGGGCAATCATGACACCAACTCTGCCAACATCAATGATTCTGACCAGTACAACAATATTTACAGCAATGATGGTGTCAGCACAGCTGCTGCAATTACAAGCCCTTTGGTCTTTGGAACTCCCATTTGAGCTCACCTTTCTCCACATTTTGGGTCACACCCAGATGCTCCGACTAGCTCCACTGGCACATCCTCAACTAACCTACCCAACAGTACCCCACCTCTGAGTTGATATACTCATGTCACAACCATTATTAGGAGGTCCAGAGGAGAAATTCCACCAAGCAAGCTCACTGGATCAGATGAATGGTTTCAAGTCATCGCTTGTAGGGCCTGAGACAAAGGTAAAGGTATGGCCCATTTCTAGTCTCCCCAGAAATACCCCTGAGTGTGCTTGCTGCAGGCAAAGAATGGTCCAAGCTTGCCCCTACTTTGGCCAGAGGTACACAGAAATGTAAAGCCAATGTGATACTCTCCTCAAATGAAGAAGGCCCAGCTCAGACAGCCAAAGTGCCAAAGAGGAGAAAGACCTGCAAGTAAAAGATTTACACAAGTCATGATCACCCACTTGCTCTCTAGACCTTGCCTCGCTGCATGCATTTGTCCATATTCTGCTTTCTTGTCACAATTGCCTGCTCGCTTTCTAGACCTTGTCTCACAGGATACATTCATCCCTATTCTGCTTTCTTGTCGCAATCACCTGTTCACAGTCTGAACCTTGTTTTGCTTCACACATTCGTCCCCACCTAACTTTCTTGTCACAATCACCTACCACCACATGTGATGTTCATCCCTATCCTGCTTTCTTGTCACAATCACCTGCTCGCTCTAGGCTGTGCTCTGCCATGTCTGGTCGTTCCTATCCTGCTTCCTTGTTGCAATTGTCTAGTTCTTCATTCTTCTGCTTGCAATTCCAATCCTTTGCTCTCAGTTGTACCATCAGTCCTCATTTATGTTATAGGGGTACATTTTTTACCCTTTCACACCATCACATGACCTCAGCATGTCGGTAAATTGCTCCCTCAGGATAGAGTCCCAACTAACTCACTAGCCTCCAATGCCACTTAGCTGCCAGTCATTTGCAAGTCATTGTGCTGTGGATCAGACCCTTATCTTATCTTATCTCAGATCTATGATCCAATCTCCTTTGTTTGTCCTGGTTGACATAATTATAGAGTTTGTACTCCAATGTCTAGAATGTCAACCACATGCTACATTGTAAGAATAATAAAAGGTGGGGTAGGGCAAATAGGTTCATCCCAGGGGTTCTGTAGGTAAGGTTGTTAGTGCAGAAGGGTTTGCTGAGACTGACTGCAGTGCTGGAGAGTGGTCTGGATGATTCGGACAATGAGAATGACCTGAAAATGAATATTCCAGACTAGAAGGAGGACTGGAGACAAGGAAATGATATTCCAGATAGAACAAGGTCTGGACAACAATGCTGATGATGATGGGAGACTTAGAGATGATGGGTGATGAGCACAGATGAGCGCAAGATGATATTCTAGGAATATTGGTACAAAATTTATAGTCTGGGCATACCCAAGACTGTAACCAAGGAAATGACAGGTACATGTGGTACATGTCTAAACACATCAGAACACATTCTGAAAGTAAAAGATAAGCATAATCATGAATGAATAAGCAAGAAACAATAAGTCCGAACCAAAATACAGGTATTCCGGACCAAAACCAGCATAATCTGGACTGGATTACATAGATTTCCGGTCGGAAATCAAACTGGACTCAAATCAGATGCAAACCGGACCGCATCAGATGGAAAGGACTGGACACCAGACCCTTGAGGACATCTAGAATACTGCAAAAGGAGGATTTACGAACATAGAGAGCCACCGGCTCCTACAGTGTTCAATGGATCACTACCGAAGAAGAAATCCCTGCCTTGAAAGAAGTCAAGGATGATGACGAAGAGGAGCCTGCAGTTAGGAGAGTTAGATTCGCTGTACCACAGAAGGATTTTTAAAAGGGAAGCCTCATTCGACACAAGGTCTTCCCTCCTCACCTACCTGTGCTCATGTAACTGTACCATCATCTACGAAAGGAATTCAAATTCCTATCCAACTCATGGTACCTTCGCACACTCTTAAAGTCGTTGACACCCATGCCCTTATTGATAGCAGTGCAGATATCAACTGCCTAGATTGGCAGTTTGCCAAAAAACAAAAACTCCCTACCACCTGCCTTGAGAGGCCCTTCCACATCCACAATGCGGATAGCTTGCAGAACAATGCAGGAGAAATCCGCTTTTCCTGCACCCTCTTTGTCAATGTAGAAGGAATAGCACATGAAGTAACCTTCTATCTCATAAACTGCAGACAAGAAAACGTTATCCTCAGACATCCTTGGCTCCATCTCGCCAACCCCATCATCAACTGGGCAAACAATACCCTCACCATCGCCAAAACCTCCAATGAATCGAAACAATTGTTCCAGACCTACTCCTCAGCAGAACAGCAAAATCGGCTGAAACTGCGACCACCTACCAAAGAAACACCCTACCGATCCCCTCGCACCCACCATGTGGATGCTGTTTGGGATGCAAGACTATATGATTACCTTGACATGGACGAATACACTAAACCTGCACTTTCCCAACTATACTCCCAACATGCCCTCGATAATCGTATCATGCACCATGTTATCTGTTGCGGATCTTGCTTTATCCCAACCACCCAAGTAGCCCGTCTGACCACAGCCACAGAACTTGCCATTGAAGCAGAAAAAGCCAAACCCAAGACCATGCTACCCCCAGAATATTCTGAGTTCGCATCTGTCTTCTCGAAGGAAGCCACTGAACATGTTCCCCCCACCAGACCCTATGACCATGAAATAAACCTTGATGAATCCTTCTCCCCAAAAATTGGAAAAATCTACCCACTGTTGCCACAGGAACGACAAGCCACTGAGGACTTCCTTGACAAAAACTTACGAGCAGGGAAAATCTGCCCCTCCAACTCCCCCCAGGCCTCCCCATTCTTCTTTATTAAAAAGAAAGACGGAAAATTGTGACCATGTCAAGACTACCGTTACCTCAATGAACATACCGTCTGGGACGCATACCCCCTCCTGCTTATCTTGGACCTCACCGACAAACTCCATGACACCAAAGTTTTCACCAAATTTGATGTGAGATGGGGATATAATAATGTCCACATCAAAGATGGCCACCAATGGAAGGCTGTGTTCATCACCCACAAAGGGCTCTATGAGCCAACCATCATGTTCTTTGGCCTTACCAACTCCCCAGCCACGTTCCAACGGTTCATGAACAACTCATTCCAGGACATGATCGCAGAGGGATGGCTCATCATTGTTACGCGTTGGTCACCTGGGTACACTTTTCTTTTGCCATGTCATACTCTTACCAGCCTTGTTTCACTAGTAATGTCTTTCCATAGCCTTACCAGGGATTTCCCTGGGATTATCTCACATCTCTATGAACACTGCCTTCTAAGGCTATTCTCTTGTATAGCCTCGTGATCTCATTTACCAGTACTTCGGTTCCCTCTTGATCGTTACCTTTCACCACCTCTTGACAGTTGTCTTCCACTGCCTTCTTAGGCTGTGTTTCATTTCGCTATCTATCGCCACAGCTTACTATGGAACCCTATGCCCCACGTAGTACTTAGCCTTAGCCCTTTGATTATTTCAGGCTAAGCTATTTCCCCTCTGTCTTACCTACTGTCTTGCAATCCTAGCTTCCTCTTTGTCTTGCCCCACGACATAATGGTCACTTAGTCCATCCAACCTTTGCAGCAGAAGGGGAATACTCTTGCCATCAGAGTAACTCTTTGTAGTGATAAGCTCTTGCACTCTTCGCTCCCCAGGACTAATCTTCGTCCTTGTACTTCGCACTTGGTCTCAGAGGCTACACTTGCCCCTACCCAGGTCAAGCGTAACAGTCATCTACATGGACGACCTCCTCATATTCTCTCCAGATGTGACTACCCACGAGGAATGCACCAAACATGTACTCCAACAAATGAAAGAACTTGACCTCCACCTGAAACTGAAGGAATGTAACTTCGCCACCCCCGAGGTTGAATACCTTGGGATGATCATCAAACCAGGCCACATTGCAATGGACCTGATCAAACTCGACGGGATCACATCATGGCCCACTCCCTCTCAACTACGTGATGTCCACTCCTTCCTTGGATTCACCAACTTCTACCAATGCTTCATCCCAGACTTTTCCAATGTCGCATGCCCCCTCCTTGATCTCACCAAGAAATTGTTACGTGTTGGTCATCTGAGTACACTTTTCTTTTGCCATGTCATACTCTTGCCTGCTTCGTTCCACTAGTAACACTTTCCATAGCCTCGCCCGGGATTATTCTCTGTTTCTATGGACACCACCTCGTAAGGCTATTCTCATTATATAGCCTCGTGATCTTCTTTACCAACGTCTCAGCTCCATCTTGATTGTTACCATTCACATCACCTCCATAGGCAGTGTTTCATTTCGCTCTCACTTCACTACCTTTTGCCACAGCTTGCTGCAGAACCCTGTGCCCGGTGTAGTACTTAAACCTTAGCCCTTCGACTACTTTGGGCTAAGCTATTTCCCCTCTATCTTACCTACTGTTCGCAATCCATCTAGCTTCCCTCTCGTCTTGTCCCCATGACGTAACGATCGCTTAAGTCCACCCTAACCTTTGCAGCAGTCAAAGGGGAATACTCTTGCCGCTAGAGTAACTCTTCATAGTGATAAGCTTCCACACTCATTGCTCTCCAGGGCCAACCCTTGCCCTCGTGCTTCACCTTCATGCTCCGCCCTTGATCTCGGAGGCTACACTTGCCCCTACCCGGGTCAAGCGTAACAGAAATCACATCCCTGGGAATGGACAACCCCAAACCATTTGCCATCACCACTAATGCCTCTCAATGGGCATCCAGTGCCATCCTCCTCCAGACTGATACCAATGGCGAGTGGCGCCCTTGTTCCTTCCTCTCCCAGGCGTTCTCATCTATGGAACACAATTATGACGTCTACAACCACAAACTCTTTGCTATCATTCGCACCCTCCATTCATGGCATCACTACCTCCGTGATTCACCATTCCCCACCCAAGTCTTCACTGACCATAAAAACTTCACCTACTTCCACAAAGCACAACACCTCAACCGCTGCCAAGCCTGCTGGCTCTTGGATTTGTCCGAATTTGACCTCTGCATTACACATGTCTCCGGCAAACTCCTCTCCAGCCCCGATGCCCTCTCACATCGCCCAGATCACGTTCCCCCCATCGATACGGACAATACTGCCACTATGGTCCTTCCCCCATGCCTCTTTGTCAACCTCATCTACACCACATTAGCCAAACATGTCAAATCAGCCTCACTTGCTGACCCCCTCGTCCTCTCAACCCTCCAGGCCCTTGACCAATCCATTGCCCCCTCCCTTCGCTCCAGCCTTAGTGACTGGCAATACACCGCTGGTGTTCTCACATGCCAACTTGTCTCCTCGGAATTCTGGTGGCCAGGTCTCACCCAATTCGTCCACAAATATGTGGAAGGCTGTGCCATATGTCAACAAAACAAGGCCAACACTCACCCAACCTCCCCCTCGCCTTTCCCTATTCACTCTTTGGCATCTTGCCCCTTCCAACAGGTCTCCTGCGACCTTATCACCGACCTCCCTCTCTCTGCTGGCTTCAATTCTCTTTTGGTCATGGTGGACCACGGCCTTATGAAGGAGGTAATCCTTTGCCCAACCATGAAAACAGTCACCGCTGAAGGGATTGTTATAGGGGTACATTTTTCACCCTCTTCACACCATCACATGACCTCAGCACATTGGTAAACTGCTCCCTCGGAATAGAGTCCCAACTGACTCATTGGCCTCCAATGCCGCTCACTTGCCAGCCATTGCAAGTTGTTGTGCCTTGGTTCAGCTCATTATCTTATTTTATCTTGGATCTATGATCCAATCCCCTTTATTTGTCCTGGTTGACATAATTATAGAGTTCATACTCCGATGCCTAAACCATCATCACATGTTATGTGCATAGGCTAGGGCCAAGGGTTGAACCCTAAGGCTGGGGCTATGCACTTCCCTTCCATTATGCCTCATGCCCTATGCTTCTTTTAATCTCTGCTCCCACAGCCTTGAAGGCTGCTCTCGCTTCCATTCTGATGCACAGCTGATAGTGGGCTGTGTGTCACTTAGACTATATATAGTAGAGTATTGGTAGATCCACTACAAACATGTACACACCCTTGAGTAGTACTTAAGGGCTAAGACCCACTCCAGTGAACTCCAGTTTAGTTCACTTGGAGTCTTCCCCATAAGCTCCTACTACTCTCTTGAGTCATTGGTTTGAGTTGGCAACCTACAGCTACATCTAGCTCCTTGGGTTGTTT
>JBBPLN010001019.1:0-10687 GCA_038089815.1 Sutorius eximius
TGTAACCATGTTACAACAGACAAAATGCTAACACTGTAGAATAGAATGGTTGCTCAAATAAGTGTCCCAATGACATGTCATTTTGAAATGGTTATATCTCACTTCCATGGCAACCAAATTACATGACTAAGAGCTCATCTTCAGGGCAGGAATTAGAGCTATTGATGACCCTGCAAGAGTTAGAGCTAACACCTTTTGGCTCTCTTGCAAATGTCAAGTCTTTCTAAAATGGTCCAACATTGGGACACTTATTTGAGCCACTGTATGTCATGGCAACATATGAGTGCCATTCAGCCAGTGTCATTGTAGCTATCCATTGATGACTTTTGCTTCTTCCTGTCTGCTGCTTTGTGAGTGGATTTGCAATGATTGACTGCTTCATCAGATACACACACCTGCCTATTATGAAGAGGCTGCTTGTGAGCTTGCTCAATGTGTTTGCCTATGGCATCAACCTGTGACTTGGGGAGGAAAAACCACGGGCTGTAGAAAGCTGGAGATTCACCAGCTGAGCAGCGGTGCCAGTGATGAAAATTGCCATCAGTTGCAACATGGATGTCAGCTCCATCAATGAGGAGTCGGCCAAAGGAATTTCCCCCAAAACATGCAGGGCAACATTGAATGAGAAGGTTATTGCATGATGGGGGGGGAGTTCTGTGAGGGATGGAGCAGTCCAGGATGGCGTACTACTCCAGGTACTTTGCAGTCTGATATGGTGGGATTGATTACTTCCAGAATTCACAGTTCTCCCAGAGATGTGGCATTATTCCAAGGTGTGTGGAGATGTTGTTCTCTTGCTTTGTGTCTGGAGAGGATGTCGTTGGATTTGGTAGTCAATGAGGCCCTGCCTGTCATCAAGTGTTCTGCGATTCACTGTTGGCACTCTGAGATAGCAGCTTCTAGTCGGTGCTCAAGTTCAACCTGGAGAACATCAAACCATTGAATGGCCCAACCAAGACTTCGCCAGAAAGGATCTTGCATGGCTGAGCCCTGTGGCATGTCAATTTGCATAAGTCATCAACTAGATGGACTTATGTTTTTGTCCATCATTCAATAGCCACAATGTGCATAGTGTGAGTGAAGCACAGTGGCTAACACATGGATGGCATCACATGAACACTCAAAGAGCACTTGATAGAACACAAGTAATTCGACCAATACTGCCATCTGGGGTTGAGATGGGGCCGTCAGGAATAAACCATGGGAGAGATGCACTTGAGGGAGAGAGGCGCATGTGCAGGATTGGACCGTGATCAGAGTAAAGTCTGGGATAAGGTCAGGTCTTGGAGCAATTGGTTGATAGAGAAAATCTTACAGTCATTGAACAGTGCAATGATTTCACTTTTCTTGAGTTCACACCCTGCTTCACAATGCAAGAGTATGGTGGGTGGGGTTGTGGGGGGCTTGCTGATCAAGTGTGCCAGGTACGTGAGATACGGCTGGATTAATGTGGGAATCGTGGCATGCCACTTGTCATATTGGTTGATGTTGGTAGCATGGCAAGCAGGAATATGTGGGCGAGTTTTGGGTGCAATGGAAGGGATATCGTCTTTGTTGGTGTAGTTGAACTCAAGAGGTTGTTCTGGTTCTACTCAAGAGGATGCTAAATGTTCTTGATTATCGGTATCAGGGATAGTGGGGACATTGGTAGTGGTGGCTGAAGTGTTGTTTTGCAGGTTCAGGAGTGCATTCAGTTCTGTTAGAAGTCATTGGTGCTTGAGCTCTCATCTGGGTATTGTCACAATCGTGGTGTTTTGCTTCCAACACGGAAGTCCACAAGGAGATGCAAAGTGCTGGCCCAGCCCTTTGCTCGTACTGAGCTGGACTGCCTGGCTATCTGGAGCATAGGGCATATAGTGGGGAGTGCTCGGGAGATCTGGTTGATGGATGTAAGTCGTTTTGACAGAGCATGCTGTGGGTGATTGGATGCCACTTGGTGGCCTGGTGGAGTATCCAGCTGGCACATGCAATGCACACTGAGGCTGCAGTGAATGCATCTCCAGAGCGGCTGCACATGGTTTCGAAGGACCTGGTTTATTTTTGGATTGATTCAGAAGTTGCCAAGAAGGATGAATTGACCTTTCAAGACATTTCCACTCCTACACTGATGCCTACCTCTCAGGTCACTATTGCCCCTGAGATCTGGTGCCTAAGGTGATGTGTAGGCCTGAGCCACTCATGTCATCCCAGGAAATGTCCATGTCTTCCAACATTGTTAGGGTAAGGTGGTTTCAGAGAGATCAACTGGAGTGATAGGATGGTCCATCATATATTGGATGTCAGAGTTCTAATTGGTCATTTCCACTTCCACATCAGATGCTATTGACATATTGTAACCTTACAAATTGACTGAATCTCTACATTATTGGAAAGGATTACCAGCCTCATCTTTATTCTCCGGCCCATATTGAAAACATTGTAATTTGGCCCAACACTGCTCTTGAAGGCTTGAATACATCCATTGCTGCGGAGAAGCATAGCACTTCAGACCATCTGCTAAGACTTCAGCACCTTCTGCTGCATATGGTTCCCACTGCCGAGATTTGTAGGTGAAATAGTTTGCCATCCATTCAAATTCTGCCAGAAGGAGGGCCTTCTCTTCCTCCCAGCGATCCTTTGTCACTTTTGCTTGTAGCCAGTGAACCCTGTAGACTGAACCGAGTCAAATAAAAAAGATGAATCATAACAATGAAATGTACATTCAGTCATCCAGTCATTCATTTTGGTGTCTCTCAGGATATCCACAGTCCAGAACCAAGCAAGTTTGTCATTCTGATGGAATGCTGAGTGTGGATCTCAGATTGCAGTGGAAGCCTTCAGATCATCGTCATTCAACAGTTGGTATTTCTCTATGATCACCTTGTCTGCTGATAATCCAAGCATCACATTGCGTGCTCAACAGTATATGCCTGCATGTCTGGATACAATCCTCTCAACAGTGTTGACTTTTTCCCAAGCATGGGTTGTTGTCACATGGCTCTTCGCATGCCAAACATCGTTCCAGAACAATATTGCCTTGTCTGCCAATGCAAGCTGAATTTCATGCAGGGCATCATTTGCCTGCCCAACATGGAGCCGAATTTCCGCTTGTATCAGCTGATCAGCCCCGAGCTGCCTGCATTTTTCAACACCAAGGCTGGATGGCAATGGCAGCTTTGTTTGATCAGGTTGTTTTGCATCTGGATCAACTAAATCCCTGCCATCATTTTCCCCATTGCTTTCCCAATCCTCAGCATCCAACGCAAGATCATTGGCATATGCAGATCTGAGATACAATGATGATTCAGTAAGAAATCCCAATATGTCCCCAGAAAGGTGATCTGCTCTTCTGGCCATGGCAAGTCACTGTATTTCAGTTTTCTTAAGCCTCTTGAATTTTATATCACACCTGAGGGTCATTTGTGCTTTCTCAATTTTTAATCCCCAAGATATCCAAGTAGCAAATCCTCTACTTCAGGGATTCTGGTCCATTTTGCCATGCAGCAGGTCCATCTCCACACTTCGGATGCTCAGTGCTGCAATCAAATCAATGTGCATAGAATAGCAGCTGCGTAAGAACACTCACCCTTTTCCAACTTCATCTTGAATATGTCCATGGCAGAAGGGTCTGTTATTTGCTGTGTATATGCCTCATCCTCCTGTATGAGCCATTGGGTTCAGTCAGGCTTGGTTACCCCCTCATCCAAATCATAGAACGCTGCACATGCAGATGCTGTGGCCCTGCATGCAATCTTTATCTTTCTCTGAATGCTTTGTGCTGCAAGATCCAAAGTGAACCTTGGCAATATTCCTGACCAAATGGGTGCTTACTCATTCAGATCATTTCTAAGAGATTGGAATCATTCATTTGGAAATCCAATAATTCCTGTCAGTGGCATGATGACATTCCATGAGTTGATCCTGAAATGATATTCAAAGTTGACCAGAAGGTCTCAATGATTTCCCCATATACCCACCCTGCTCCAGGTATGAACAATGGGATATATCACGCAAAGCAGGCAGCTTGATGGCCATGGACATGCCAAATCCCAATACCAGGAACGATCTCGAGCTTGGTCAGTATGTTGACATCATTGCTATTTCAGACCTGACTTTGGAGCTTCTTCATATATGAGCAATTGACATCATAGAGCATATTACCTGAGAAATATCTTGCATGTTGTATTTCAAGGCATTTGCCAATGAATAATCCATGTTTATTTGCCTGTTTTGACATCTCAGAGCTGGAAGTTTCTCAACAACAACATTCCAATACCTTTCACCTTTCTGAAAATCCACAACTGAGTGTGGCAAAAAACAACCATGCTGAGTGCATGGCGAGGCACCAATCCCTGTTGCCTCCAGCCTTCCTCAGCTCACATTGGCCTGATTAACTGCCCGATGATTGTTGCACGTCGACCTCTGATGTCACCCATGAGCCACCAATGCCATACATGATGATTTTCAGTATACCTCCAAAGGCTGGTTTGTGACCTTCAAATACTTCTGATATTCCATTTGGTTGACCATATATCCGAGGCCATCCATTAGCCATGTCTGATCATGCAGGCACTTTTCATGCAAGTGCTCAGCTTTGAAGTTCCTGTCCATTATGACTGTTCGGCTATATTTTGGGCTGCAGTGAAGAGTGATGTCAGTCTCATAGTTCACAGGTGGGAGCTGAGGTAATCTTTTACTCTGATAGCTCATTTGCAGGCACATATACATTTATTCTGGGCTGCAGACATGCTGGGCAAAAGAGAGCAAGATCCCCAGGCTTCAGCACCTCGGACTGATGGCCAAATCCATTCCATTTGAGGAGTTTCAGAAGCCTCCATTACCTTGCCACTCTGAGTAGCTCTCAGCATCAATTCTAGACCGACTTGAGACATTGAAATGGACAGATCATGGGACTCACAGGCACAACATGTGGAAACATGCTGGATGTAACTCATCTCAACTTGCTGAAATAATTCATTCCAGATGTACCACATTCAAGGTTGTCTCAGATAAAGTCGTCCAACACCTTGAATGTAAATGCAGTCTTCAGTGAATGGAAGCTTTCCGGAAAGAGTTGGTTCCTAAGCAGCTGCAAATATTTGGGTTCAGAACCCTCACATGCACAGTAGTTCACCGAAAGGAAATGTATTCCAGTAATGTTGATGATAGTGAGATAGTCTGCTCCCTGCGGAGGCTGAAGATTCTGGGGCAGATCCTCTGGATCGAGGTCCATCCATTCATCATCCTCTATTGGTGTGGGTGATACTTGGCTACCTTGTCCAAGCTTGTAGCATGTCGGACACTGATCCATTTCATGTCTGAGGTGTAGTTCAAAGCCAGCCTATTTAAAATACCCAGACAAACCTGGGTCAGCTGAAACTCTTGGTTGAATGCATTTACATGCCAATATTAGGGATGAATCTTTGAAGAAGGACCCTGTCCATTGTTGAACTCTATGGAAGGGTAACCTTTTGTGTGCACTCCAGCAGCACTGGGTACAAAACAGCAGCAGCCTGAAGCAGTTGGTGCATCGGTAAGCACCATTGGCCTTGCAGATCTGACATCATATTGGTTCAGGAGGAGCTTCCATGTCTAACAGGACTCTGAGGAATTCTGGTGTATGAGGAACCCAATCAGACAAATAATTGTTCGAGGTCTATGCAGGTGTCACTGAACTGGATTTATTTTACCATGGTACAGATCTTACATTTTTGGACCAAAGTCTGAATGGCCTGATCCCCTGATCATCCTCATCACATACATTCTGTCTGTTCAGAAGTCAATTAGTTTCAGGAATATGTGGTTACCCTGTGGCCCTGCATACATACATGTCACCATCAAGACCAAATGTGGACTGGAAGGAAATGGTTTCCTTGAAGTGGATGGGTTGGATTTTGATGGTGATTTGCTGGGATTCTTTCCTTCCACTCTTACAAACTTTACTTTCTGTCCCATTTTGGTCTCTTTTGTGACAAAGGTCATATGTGAGACATTACCAATGTTGATCTTTCTCCTGTAATGACGATTGGACATAGTATGTAGTAGAATGTGGTGAGTATTGTTCAGAGGTGGATATATCTCCCTCTGTTTTCACTCTTCAAGCCTCCTATTTTCAGATACGACCTGATCTGATCAAGTAGATAAATGTGCTCATTTTTGGGCCAGAGTCAGCTATGACTGGCTATTTAAAGTTCTATACAATTTAAGCTGCTCTTCCCTCAGATATTTAAGGTTCAGTAACATTTTGGCAGAGCTGGACTTGGGTAACCATTAAAGGCAATGCGTGGCTTCAGTTATCTATCCATATTTGGATTTGGTACCTAGTAATTGAATGGATAGTGCCACAGGGGAAGCACACTCCATCCTTTGGAATTGAAATATGGTTGCAGTAGGCAGGATAATTCAACCTTTACTGTATCCAACCACCATGTCCGATGTGGAAGATTATATGGAAAGTGTATACCAAGACACTGTCTACTATGACTCCAATGACAAGGAAGGAGATGTCGAAGTCTAGATGCCAAGGTCAGGAGAAGAACTGGATGAGGAAGAGGTGAGTGAAGAGGACAGTGGTGAAGATGCCAAGGTGGAGGGGAAAGATGACCAAAGTGAGGTTGACCAAGTAGGTGAAACACATGGTGAGTGCCAACCAAAACACTCAGGTTTCATGAAATGAACTGAAATGAAAGAGAAAGAGAACAGAGCTCCTCAGCCTGGGGGTTCAACCAGGGAGGATGCAGAAAAACCCAGCTCCTCAAAGGTACATTCATCTGAAGTGGCTGTAAGCATGCTGGATTTGGTTTGCAAATTACTTTGGGAATGCTGGTCTACATGGAAATCGGCAAAGGGAAAGAAGCGGCAGGCAGTTTGGAAGGGACTCATTGAGGAGTTGAAAAAGATTCCCAAGCATCAGAAGCTGAGTAAAGTGGAGCTTGGCTTTTGATTCAAGGTAAGTGAAGCAGAGCACACACTTGAATGACCTGCTAAACTATGGTACAGAAATACCTTGATTGGATGCACCAGCAAGGAAAGGTGGCGATAAGAAACAAGGCCTTGGATATGGCAGGGTCTGGACAGCTCAGGCAGTCATTCAGGAGATGCACAAAGATCAGATCAAAAAGATAATTGGAAACAAGCATGGGATGAAGGCTAGATTGAGGGAAATGCTGAAATACTACCAGCCGACTCTGACCAAGCTCATCAAAGGCTTAAGCCACGAGGAAATCAAAAATGCCAAGAGAACCATGGGTGAATGGAATCAAAAGGGGCTCCATCCTCAGCACAGAACCAGTAAGCTTTGCCATGATTGTTTTTGGTCCCTCTGACTTCAATTTGAAGGTTCACTACTGGCATGATCACAAAGGTCATGAAGCAATTTGCCTTGGACATGTGGAAACAGGGAGGAGTTAGGCTTGTAATATTGAGTGGTTTTAAAAATGAAAAGGATGAAGTATTTTTGAGCTGGTGAGTGTTTTGCACCCTTGAGTGATTTATGGCTGATCATCCAAAGCTTTGACTTCAATGATGAAATCGGGAATGGCCCAAAGTTTGACCGCTTGGATTCATTGCAGGTACCTGGGACCGATATCTATCCCAATGCTTTCTCCCAGAAGCAGCAAGAAATGAGGGCAATGAGGCCAAGAATTCAGACAATGGGACCAAAGCCAAGGACAATGGAGGGAGATTAAAGCTGCACAACTGGAACACAAAAAACATGGAGTCAGCAATCCAAATAGTCACTCAGACCAACAGTTCTATATGGATCCCAGACATTAATGGCTGAAGCTGAGGTGACCTTCAAGCCTTGGTGTGAGGCTTTCTTACTGCTCACTACTGTAAGTCATCATCTGCTCTCCATATTGTGAGCATACCAATCTTCTGAAGGATGAGTGTGTAAGAGCCAGACAACCAGGGTGCCATTCAAACAGCTCAGTACCTATCAAGATAGGATGTTTTGGAAGGATCATTTGCTGCCAGACTTTGTTTTTGATGGTGATCTGAGCCACCTGAAAATAGCATCTGCCAAACAATTCCTTGAACACATACAAATGAGGCAGCAAACGATTCCTAAGAATGTTTTTGGATTTTGGAATTGGATAAATGCAGAAGGGGAGCTGGAATCACTGGTGCTGCATGACAAAACCATCGCAGGAATCAGCTTGGTGACACCATCAAATCTGGCACAAAAGGCAACCAGACATGTTGAAGATGGTAGGAATCAACTGTTGCTTTGAGTCATGATCTATCAAAACACAATTGCTGATGAAATCTAGGTGTATCTGAAGCCAAGAAATGGAGCAAGCCCTTGGGTACAAAGTCTGCAAAGCACTCGGCACACAAGTTGGTGACTTCAGATAATGAGAAGAAGGGGCACAGTAGGAGAAGAGGAAAAGCCTCCCAGAGATCTCACATGTATTGCAAGGGAAAGGGGAAAGAGCAACAAAGCACACCCTTTCCCTTGGGAGAAATGATTGACTCTGACACCAAGGTAGATAGCACAGATGCTCAGATTTGGAGGAAGTCCAATCCAGGGCTCAGCTTCCCAAATGGTCCACTACAAAGGCCAAAACTGAAAGGAGTCATGGTCACAACAGAGAAACAAGAAAGTGATGGTGTGGTGGATCCATCACATCAGGCTTATCAAGAGGTGCCTGTAGTGCAAATCTCCAATACACCAAATGTCCTGCCAAAGGAGCCTCCCCCACCCAATGGTTATCACCCCAAACCGATTATGAAAAGGACTGACAGGCTGTCTGGCAACAATCAAGAGAGAGATATTATTGAAGAAACTGATATCCTGCCGAGCATCATGAAACCAAACCTGATTTGTCACAGGGCAGAAGCTAAGCAGACTGCCATTTGACTGAAGCCATCGATTAAAAGGCCACATTCTTCCAACCAAAGTGTGTTTTATTTCATCCTCCAGGCTGTAATTAAAACCAACCACATTATAGTAACCAGTAATGCAAATGATGATCCTGGTCCGAGTTGTGTTCCAGTGTCTGAAGATTCTTCCAGTTTTCTTCCTCCAATATGGAGAGTGAACCAAATCATGAAGATAGCTCAGGAAGACTGAACCTCTGAACACAATCCAAAGCTGAAGAAATCTCAAAGGCCTGCAAATTCCAGTTCCAGCACAACCACAAGGCAAACTTTGGAGCTCAATGACATTAACCATGACACTTCCTGAACCAAAGTACCATCATCATGAAAGCTGAGCAAAGATCGTGACATGATTTCTGGTGGGTTACAAGATCATTGTCGTTCATTCTTTGAGTGAAATTTAAATCTACATCTATTAGAGCTTATGACCCCACATCATTCCTCAAGGGCCTGAAAGGTTCCCCTCCCGAGAGATGCCAATGTTCCGAGTTTGACCAGGAGGCTGAGCCAAAAGTGCAAGGATCACATGGGATCACAAATTACTCTGAATATGAGGGTATCAAAGAAGCCAAAGACCAGTTAGTTATGAAGATTAGCATACAAAAATGTCCATTGAGATTCTCTGATAGTAATGTTACAATTACAACATGACAGACTAAGCTAATGGGAGTAGAAATAGTACATCAAATCACTGAAGCATCGTTGCTTTCCATCAGTACATCACCACTGTCTGAACTTCCTTCTGATGCCTGGGTCTCTGTTGAATCCAATGTTGGAAAGTCAATGGACTCCAAAGCCTTGATCTCCATCCTTGCAACCTCAGCACATAAGAATGGGCTCGGCCATTCATTTTGGAGGTTCAATGCAGAAGGCATGGATGTCACCAATTGTGGAGTGCTGGGGACTTCAGCAGCCCCTTTGGGTAACAAAGCATGGGGTGTGTCCTCAGTCATCGTATCAGTGCAAGGTGTTAACAGGGGAGTTACTTTAGTGACGTCAAGTGGCCAGGTGATCAGCTCAGTAACCTTGGGATTCAGTGATGTTGCATCAGCAAGTGGAGGAGGTGGAGTGTAACATGTTGCAGTTCGGCTCTGAGATGTCAAGAGTCGGTGATGTCAGCTTGGAAACAGCAGGAGGTGGGGAGGATGACACATCATGGTAGGCATTGAGAGCGGAAAGGTGATGCGGTAGAATGGATGTGGCTGACAACCTGAGGGGATGCTGAGCAGTGGAAACTGGAGGGGTGCTGGCCTGGCAAGGAAGTCCTTCAGTCAAAACCATGTCAACATCCTGAATGCAAATTGCAGCACTGTTGGGCTCAGTATGCATGCTTACGACCTCTTCTTGCAAGGATGATCCCACATCCACTGGGTCACTGTGTTCCAGATCCAATGCCAAACTTTGATGTGCCTGAGTGGAGGCACTCTTGAATGGGAATTGAATGTGAGGTAACTGATTGCATACCTTATTGCTGGTGAGCTGTTCGACCTTTGTCATCACACGCTGAAGTTGCTCGCTACATGTCTCCAACAATCCCTCCAATGTTTTGACCCTTTTCTGTAGGCACTGGTAGGCCTCCTTGAGGCTGTCATAGTCCTTCAGTATTGCTGAAGGCGATTTCTTGGTACCCAAATTGAAACAACCCAAGGAGCTGGTAAAGCTATAGGTTGCACGAGACCAGCGACTCAGAGAAGGCTAAAAGTAAGTCGTATCCACAAGAGGAGCTCGGTGGGGAAAACTCCAAGTGAACTAGACTGAGGTTCACTGGAGGCGGGCTCGACCCTTATAAGCTATTCTACTGTTTGTACATGCGTATGTCGTATCT
>JBBPLN010001021.1:0-10686 GCA_038089815.1 Sutorius eximius
TCACGAAGCTTGGCAGGGGTGGGCCAGGAGGTGATTCCCTTGAGTTTGATGGGGTCCATGGCCATCTGGCCAGGTTTTACAATCATTCCGAGGTATTCAACCTCAGAGGTAGTAAATGAGCATTTCTTGAGTTTGAGATGTGAAGCAAGCTAGAGGCGCGCTAGGCTTAATGAGGAATAGAATGTGGAGAGTGACGGTGAGGAGCGACGAGTGAATGACTCAGCGGTGCAGCGCGGAGCATGCTATACGTATTGAAGACGTATCGAATCTCTCGGAGCGTGAGCTCAACGTAAGAGTTCTCTACTTAGGCCGTTGCCAGAGTATATGAGAGAAAAGTCAAATATATCAAACTGGGGACTTAAGGTCCTCAGTGAACTACTTATATACGTACATGGCACGTGCTACCTCAGGGCAAGTGTGGGAGTAAGTACGACTAAATAAAGGAACGGGCTGCGTGTAGAATGGAAGTATGTAACGGAGATGAAAGCGGCGCGTTAGCAATGAGGTGTGGCAGAGAATGGAAGAGAAGAGCATGCAGTGATGAGATCTGCCACGATAAATTAAGATCGGATCGGGGAGATCTGAGATCGAATCGAGATAAGATCCCGGAGATTCCCGTCTGAGATTAAAAATGAAAAAAGGGCTTAGAACTAGCCATGTGAGGCTGGCCTATTCGTCCACCCATAACAAGATGTAGGTTGAGTTCCTGCATACATTGGAGGACATGCTTGGTGCATTTCTCATGGGTGGCCTTATCTGGAGAGAAGATAAGGAGGTCATCCATGTAGATGATGAGCCATCCTTTGGTGATCATATCATGGAAGGAGTCATTCATGAATCTCTGGAAGGTGGCAGGTGAGTTGGTGAGTCCAAAGAACATCACTGTCAGTTCATAGAGCCCCTTATGCATAATGAAGGTGGCTTTCCATTGGTGTCCATCTTTGATGTGGACATTGTTGTACCCCCATCAGACATTGAACTTCATGAAGATGTGTGCTTCCTTGAGTTTGTCCATGAGGTTGGAGATGAGAGGGAGGGGGTAGGCATCATGAGTGGTGTGTTCATTGATGTATTAGTAGTCTTGGCAAGGGCAGAGTTTGCCATCCTTTTTCTTTATAAAGAAGAGGGATGCCTGGGGAGAGTTTGAAGGGTGGATTTTTCCTGAGGTGAGGTTTTCCTCCAGGAAATCTTTGGTGGCTTTCTGCTCATCAGGGGTGAGCAGGTAAACCTTGGTGATCTTCGGTTTGAAGGTGTCATCAAGGTTAATCTCATGATCATAGGGGCAAGTTGGGGGAACATGGTCGTTTGCCTCTTTGGAGAAGATGTGAAGTTGTTGTACTCGGCCAGTAATGTGGCCTTTGGTTTGGCCTTCTCAGCTGTCATAGCAAGTTCCATAGCCATGGTGAGTTTGGCTATTTGGGTGTGGGGGATATATCAGGACCTGGATTGTATTACCTGGTGCATAGCACAGTTGGCTAGAGCATGCTGTGAATAAAGGTGGGGGTATGCTGGTTTGGCATTTGCATCAGGGTCTGCATCGAGGTAATCATAGAGGTTAGCATCCCATACTGGGTCTACCTCGTGGTGTTGGGGAAGAGGTGTCATTTGGTAGGTTTTGTCATGTTGGTGACAATTGGCAGCATGGAGGTAGTACAGATCTTTGATTGATCTATGGTCTCAGGGATTGTTAGGGTTTGGTTGGCCCAGTCAATTATGGGGTTGGCCATATGTAGCCATGGGTGTCCAAGGATAATGTTCTCTTTGCCACAGGACATGATGTAAAAGAGAACCTTGTGAGCAATGCCCTCGATGTTGACAAAGAGGATGCATGAGTACTTGATGTCCCCATTCTTGTTGGTTGTTTGAACAATGTTCTTCAGTTGAAGGGGGTGTTCAAGGTGGTGAAGAGGGAGTCAGTGTTTCTTGGCGAAGTGCCAGTCAATGCAAGAAATTTCAGCACCACTGTCGATCAGGGCATGGGTGTCGACGACTTTCATGGTGTGCAAGGGATTGAGTAGTTGAACGGGGATTTGCATAGCATTGACTACTGGCAATACAAGTACAGGAGCACACATAGGAGATTGGGAAGAACCTTGCATTGAACAAGGTCTCCCTTTCAAAAACCCTTCTTAGTTGAGGAGAATCTGACCATTCATATGGTCGGCTCATCTTCATCCTCATCCTCTACTGGTTTCAGGTTAGGGATGGTCTCTTCTTTAACCTGTTGAACATGGGGAGTTTTCTTCTTTGGCAATCCTTGGGATCCCAAGGGGAAGTTCAGGCAGGCATTGCTAGTATGCCTGCTGGCATGACAATGGAAGCACAGGCTGTTCTTGATACAGCGCTGGTGTCAGAATGATCTTTTTCTTTTTCATCTTCACGATAGTAGTTGGCCTTACATTATCTAATCTTATCATACCTTACCACGTCACATCATCACACTTAATCTCTGTCAGATCTAGACTGAGTCCAGACCATGACATCACACCTCATTGTTACCTTGCACCATGATGTAGATCGTCATGGATGCCTCATGTAGAGTAGTATATAAGTAAGGACGTCTCAGCCATGTATTTCCTTAAGCTTGGATATAATCATTCGTCGCTTTGGATAGTCTCCTAGTGAGATCCCTAAGTGAATCCTGACAGCTGGCATTCTTTGGGGGTCAGCTTGGCGATGCAGATGACATCCACATCCATAGCATTCGGGTCTCGTTCTGGTTTGGAACGAGGCTGGGGGAGTGGGGTGCAGAAGGACTAGTGTCCTTGGAGCTTGTCAATTGCTGCAGATCTTTCACTGCTGTCAAGGAGTTGAGTGGCTTTTTCATACCACTCAGCAATCTTAGAGGGGCACAGTTTCTGATCATTGATCTTCCGCATGAGATAGGGTGGGATCCCTTGTTCATAGTACCCGATGAGGGCGTTGGCGCCAGTTACACCAGCAGTGACAACCTTGAATTTGAATTCAGCAGTGTATGCTGTGAGGGATGGATTCCAGCCATTGTGGCCTTTCTCCATATGAGTGTTTGACAGCCAATGGACTGCCAAGACCTCTGTGCCAGATGGCTTGAAGCTGCAAGGAATGCCTTGATGAAGGCATCAAAGGTCCTGGTGGTAACCGAGGTTCTGGAGATGGCTTGCTTCCTCAAGGTTGCAGCCCAAGGTTCAGCTGATCCTTTGGTCATGAATGACAACACAAAGGCGACTTTCTTAGCATCGGAGTCATAGACTCCTTGGTTAATGAAGAGGTAGAACTGGACTGAGTTGATCCATCATTCAGCAGTGGCACAGTCGCCATTGTAGTTCTTGGGTTTACCAAGACAAAGTTTGGTGGGTTTGGAAGTCATGGTGGAGGACAAAGAGGGTGCGGGTGGAGCTGGCGGAGGTGGTGGAGGTGGGACAACAGCAAGTGGAAAGGGTGTGAGAGTGGCTGGTGGGAAGTGAGCTACTGGGGTAGAAGAAGTAGCTGTGGGAGGTGGGTGAATAGCCCTCTGGTAAGGTTGGGTAGAGGTGGTTCTGGTAGGAGTGGGAGAAGGCAGGGTAGGGGCTTGGGGTAGGGTAAGACCAGAGGAGAGTTCATGGGCTAAGGCTTGGGCTTCCTAACATTCCACTATGGTAAGGAGGGAGTCATCAGGGTCTTCAGGAGGAGTAGCCAGATCGGTTAGTTCTGGTTCAGAGTGGTCAGAGGGTTCTGGTTGGGAGTCATGGGGATGGCCCCAACGAGGGTCAAGAAGGTTACGAGGTGGTATGGTGGTGGCTTACAACAGTGGTAGCCATTAAAGAGAAGCTACTTCTTTTGTTACACTTGGCCTGTGGTGAGGTCAAGCATAGCCCTTGAAGAAATACTAAGGCAAGGTTATAGCCAAGGAGGTGCAAGCATGCACTAGATTGTGCTGACAAGAGATAGGAGCATGGCAGGTAGGTACTGACATGAGCCCGGGGCAAAGGTTTATACTCCCATGCCAGGGCAAGAGTTCAGCTAGTGGTGGGGTATATGCCAAGGTAATACCCAGATACACTGCGGAGACAAGACGGTGGCAGGCTAGGCTGGCACAAGTCTGGAGTAGAGGTTCTACAAGGGAAGCAAGAGTGAGGAGATGAAGCAAAGTTGTATTGCTATGTGATGATGGTGTTATAGGGGTACATTTTTCACCCTTTCTCACTGTCACATGACCTCAGCATGTCGGCAAACTGCTCCCTCAGGATAGAGTCCCAACTGACTCATTAGCCGCCAACGCCACTCACTTGCTAGACGTTGCAAGTTGTTGTGCTTTGGATCAGTCCTCATCTTATCTTATCTCGGATCTATGATCTGATCTCCTTTATTTGTCCTGGTTGACATCATTATAGAGTTTGCACTCTGACATCTAGAATGTCGTCACATGCCATGTGCACAGGCTAGGGCCAAGGGTTGAACCCTAAAGCTGGGGGGTGTAGCCAGTGTGAAGTTACAAGGAAGGTGGAAGGACAAAGCACGTGGCTAGACAATGACTCAGTTGCGTATGGGCAACAGACTATGTGTATTTACCTAGACAATGACTAGGTACAGATTAGTATGACTAGGGTGAATACAGTATGAGAGACATACCTCAGTCGCCTATGGGCAATGGACTGAGGTGTGTAGCGAGCGGGCAAGATACTATATACACTATAGTTTAAGTACTTGTGCGCTGTGGGAAAGATAATAGGTGGGGTAGGATGAATAGGTTCATCCCAGGGGTCCTATAGGTAAGGTTGATAAGGGAGAAGAGTTTGGTTCAACAAGGCCAAGTGCTTTGACGAGAATCTGGTCAAGAACAAGATCCAGAATGATGAAGAGACAAGTATAAAGAAATCCAGAGTTTGATGAAGTCCGGATAACGAGTTTAGAGTGAAGATGGACTCGGATAACAATGAGAACCAAGCAGAAACGATGATCAGAGACTCAGACAGGTTACGACCGTTTTTGTGAAGAGCCAAGATAAAATTCTACTTGTCATCCTACAGCTTTTATAGTCTGGGTACATCTGAGACTGTGTCCATAGCGACAATAAGTAGCACATGTATCATAAGATAAGTGCCAAAGCATGTAGAAATGTCCGAGTAAGGTGAAACATGTTAAACATAAGTAAAGAAACGAAGTCTGGACCCGAGAAGGTAATCTGGACGGAATCTGACCCAGATCGGATGATTGGATATGAAACTGGATTATCCGGACATGTACCAAGTAAACCGGACCACTCTGGACTGGATCGGATGGACTTCGGACACGAGATGGATGCTTGAAGGGACTCTGGATGATCTGAAAACAAGGGATACAAACCTAGAGAGTTGTGACTCTCTACAGCGCAAAAGGAAATATGGGTTGAGAACAAAAGAAAAGAGGCGAGTATACAATGTGTTACGCTTGGCCCAGGTAGGGACGAGCGTAGCCTCTGTAAAACGTAGTGGTTGGTAACGAAGTGCCGAAGGAGGATCAGTTTAACGTGTCCTTGGTTGAATGAGGAGTGTCCCTTGCGAGGAACGACAAAGGTGAGACCAATGCTGGCCTTCCCCTAGAACTGCGGTCTAGGTTGGTATACTCCGACCTGTGAGTCGTGGGCGACGAGAGGAGGAAGCAGGTTCTGAATTGCACAAAGCAGTAGATACGACAGAGGGGAACTAGCTTAGCCTACGAGAGTCAAAGGGCTAGAGCTTAAGTACCATGCTGGGCGAAGGGTTCCACAGCAAGCTGTGGCTAAAGAGGGCAAAATGAAACATAGCCCACAAAGGCGGTGCGAAAGGTAGCGAAATGAAGTACAGCCTTCAAAGGCGATGCAAGAGGCAACAGTCAAGATATACCCAAAGTACTGGTAAATGAGAACACGAGGCTGCATAAGGAGAACAGCCTTAGGAGGCGATGTCCGTAGAGATAAAGGATAATCCCAGGGGAATCCCAGGCGAGGCTATGGAAAGAGTTACTAGCGAAACAAAGAAGGTAGAAGTAGATCGTAAGAAAAGAAAAGTGTACCAGGTAGACCGACTCGTAACACAATGGATGTCATTGCGGACTGTGACAACCCTACCATAGTATGTACCTTATTGTAATTAAGTATAGTGGGGCACGGAGTAAGGTCCGTAGAGTGATGGTGCCAGTCCAATCTGCGGGGGTGTGCACACTTGCCTATTCCAACGCTTCCCCTCAAGCTGTGTGGAGCCTGAGCTCGGACGCGGAGTGCTTGGCTTTCGGCGGGGGCAGCGCTTTGGTGAGCGCATCGGCTATCGTCTTGGCGGTTGGGCAGGAGATGAGGTAGGTCTGGTCGTCTATGAACCATCGAATAAAAAAGGGGGGTGCATTGATATGTTTGGTATGCGCGTCATACTGAGAGTCTTTCATGAGCGTGATGGTTGACTGATTTGTCGAGGGGATGGTTTCAGCTGGGTACTGATACCAGCGCTGGCCACTCTGCTCGAGGTCGTATGACGTCTTGCACAGGCAACATGTGCAGTGCAGCTGGTTGGGATCAGCATATCCAGGTGGGTGGCGCAAGTACATTGCTTTGTCGGCGTTTGTTTTACCGTTTGGATGTCCTCCTTTGACATCGACTGGATGTGGCTCAAGATCCTGTCGAGTGGCGGGGGCAAGGACAATGTGGATGGGTGCGAGCTTGGCGATGGGGGCGTACATGTTGAGATAATGGGCTCTGGGTACCTGCAAGAAATCCTGGGCAACAGGACAGGGCTTGTAGTGTATGATGTGGGCGGTGATGGTAGCATCCTTCTTCACATGGAGTACCCATTTTGTACCTATTAAAAATGCACCTGCTGGGAGGTTGACAAGCTCCTGGGTTCCTGCCTTATCGAGTGTTTCAAGCTCTCCATGGCTCCTGCATTCCCCTTGCAGCCAGTCTAAATGGCGGCATGTGTCTGTGAGCGGTGCCAGTTTGAGCGCCTTGGCTGTGATGGTACCTTGTTCGACAAGCATGGTCAGCTTTCATTCATCGATACCTCAATTGTACCTTTCGTCAATCGCTGCTAAATTCTGTTCGCTCATCCCTTTTGTCTCATAAGCGGTTGGTCTGGGTGGCTCTGGTGCTGGATTGTCTGGGATCAACGCCAGGACTTGTACATTGCGAGGGATGGTGGTGTTGACTTCACTACTGATGATGTTGAGGGTGCACTGGGGGTGTGATTCAGGTGCGTCGGGGGTTGCCGGTTGGTCAGGTGATGGGCCCAACACAGGTCTCGGCTGTGTGGCATGCAGTGCAATGGTGCCTATAGTCAACAGCTGTGCACCATTACCAGAAGCGTGGTGCTGCGCTAAGGTGCCGTTGCCCAATGGGGTCACTTCCTCCCCCTCGGTGGCACTGGGTGCAGCGTCAAAGACCTTACACTTGATGGTCGCCGTCCTTGTCCTTGGCCAGCACACACGACATGTGCACTCGGTGCAGTCATCAATCCCAATCCATCGGCCATCCTCAACTTGCTCTCCCCGCTTCGCACCTCGACTGGCTTCAACATGGACCAAGGATCCCTGCTCACACACTTTGCTCAAAATGGGTGTGCGCTCCATAACGACTTTGTGCAGCGGATCTTCATCAAGCCCCTTGGTGGGTATCTGGTCCCTCAGCTCCAAGACAGCATGGTCCTCTGTGCACGGCTCTTCACGCGCTGTTGCTATTTGCCTGCACATAGCCTCTCCATAGGTGCTCATCTTTATTCGGTAAGTCATTTAACCCACTGGCCAGACCCTTTTCAACCAGCTCACACACAACAAATGGTGCAATGTGCTCCAGCTGACGGTGTAGCTCCATCTCAGCGACCCGTTCATTGGCAGCAGCCACGTGGTCACTCTCGTGCACCACGTCATATGGTCCCTTGGCCAACCCTGGTGTGCGCCTGATCTTCTCTTCATTGGCACCATGGATCATACGATGGCCCTCAGCAAGAGTCATCTCCAGGCCCATCTCATCGGGATGGCTGATCGACTCAAGGGTGTACCCCACCTCAGGCAAGTATGGGACCTCGTTTGCTGCCACTAACAACTTCAGCAGGGTTGTCTCCATGTCGATCATCTGATCATGTTTGGGGGTGATGTGATGTCTTGTACCCAAGTCATATGATTCATCGTGGTACATTTCTCTTGGGCGATCACTAATTTCCATTGCCTTGTCCTCCAGGTCTTCGTCAGTGGCAAGTAAGGGGCAGGCACAGTCGACCGATGCACCATTGTCGACTCTCTGCGCTTCATCCCATCTGCAGCCCCACAGGCTATCATCGCCAGTGACCAAGAACCAGTTGTTGTCGTCTTCAAGTGCGTGGCACCTTGCACCCGAGTCCTCATCATTGGACGATTCAACCCATCTCAAAATGGGCATGGACTCATCGCTGTCATCGGGTGCTTGTTTTTCAGTGCTCGTCTCTTCGTTGTCACTCGACTCAATGTCATCCAGATCAGGTAAGGATTCATTGTCCTCAAAGATGCTGAAAACTCCATCTTCATCATCTGAGTTGGGTACAGCCACATGTGTGCTACCTATTTGGTGTGTCGCGGGCTTCTTATCTTCTGACGCCTGATTATGGTATGCTGCAAGGTGCTGATCTGACCCGCACGTCCAACATAGCTGCTTTGGCTTATCACCACAGCCGCATCCTCTTTCTTGGCCAGTGTTGTCACCACCATGGCCTCGTCACGGTCTTTCACATCATTACAGGGGGCGTATCTCGTCTTCTGACAATCTGACTCTTTGCTAATAAGTGAGATCAGGGTATCCAGTGCAATCATCTTTGTCATCGCATACAAGCGCACGGTGGCAAGCTGGCTAGACGTGAAATTTGAGAGCGAGTTGGGGAGGGATCAGATAATGGTCGAATGGTAATCCTTCTTGTCGATGTCAACACCAACTGTTGCTAATTCCTCTTGTTTCATCCGCAGCCTGTCCAAGGATTCTCAGACATCGCTGCCCTGGTCCATTTTCATTTTGAGGAACTGTGTGCGCAATTCGGTCTGTGCATAAGTTCCTTTCTCCGTGTACTCGTGCACGATGTCTGACCACATGTCATGGACAGTGACAAGCTTTCAGATCTTCAGCACGGTCGAGTCCAGGATGCGCTGGGTGAGTAGGTGCTTCGAGATGCCCTCATTTTTCTTCCACTTATTTATTTCCTCAGTCTGCACAGCTGTGGGTGTAGTGTATGACAGCGAAGGGGAGGTGCCACTAAAATGGCCCCACATTCCTTTCACTCCAACAGCGACCTGAAAACAGAATTCAAATATGGCCCAATTCACCCCCTTGGCATCGAGCTTCGGGACATTGCTCGGCAAGGTGTCAGTGGTAACAGGAGAGCTGGACATGGCTGATCAATCAGCAGATTTTGGGTTTAGACAGAAACAGCGGGGCTCATAATCTGTGAAGTTACAAGGAAGGTGGAAGGACAAAGCGCACAGCTAGACAATGACTCAGTTGCGTACAGGCAACGGACTATGTGTATTTACCTAGACAATGACTAGGTACAGATTAGTATGACTAGGGTGAATACAGTATGAGAGACATACCTCAGTTGCATACAGGCAACGGACTGAGGTGCATAGTGAGTGGGCAAGATACTATATACACTATGGTTTAAGTACTCGTGCACAAAAGGAAATATGG
This sequence comes from Sutorius eximius, assembly GCA_038089815.1. Classification (NCBI taxonomy): domain Eukaryota; kingdom Fungi; phylum Basidiomycota; class Agaricomycetes; order Boletales; family Boletaceae; genus Sutorius; species Sutorius eximius. The sequence continues at coordinate 9,611 of JBBPLN010001021.1, forward strand.
GTTGAGAACAAAAGAAAAGAGGCGAGTATACAATGGATGTCATCGCGGACTGCGACGACCCTACCATAGTATGTACCTTATTGTAATTAAGTATAGTGGGGCACAGGGTAAGGTCCGTAGAGTGATGGTGCCGGTCTGATGTGTGGGGGCGCGCATGCTTGCCTATTCCAACAGCCAGGTGGCAGTGGAGATGTCATACAGCTTGGAATGACAAGGATTGTGTTATGGGTGGACGAATAGGCCAGCCTCACATGGCAGGAACTACGTCCTTTTTCATTTTCAATCTCCAATGGGAATCTCCAGGATCTTATCTCGATTCGATCTCAGATCTCCCCGATCTGATCTAATTAATCATGGCAGATCTCATCACCTCATGTTCCTCTTCCATTCTCTGCCACACCTCATTACTTACGCACCACTTTCATCTCCGCTCACACTTCCATTCTACATGTGGCCGTTACTTTATTTAGCCGTACTTACTCCCACACTTGCCCTGAGGTAGCACGTGCCATGTACGTATATAAGTAGTTCACTGAGGACCTTAAGTCCCCAGTTTGATATACTCGACTTTACTCCTCATTACTCTGGCAACAGCCTAAGTAAGGAATCTCTTACGTTGAGCTTTCTGCTCCAAGAGTACCAACACATCTCCAACACGTGTAGCACGCCCTGCGCTGCATTGCTGAGTCCTTTACTCATCATTCCTCACCGTCACTCTATTCGCTCCCGCCTCATTAAGTTTAGCGCGCCTCTAGGCTTGCTTCAGATTGTTACAAGTCAGTTTACCAGGTACACTTTTCTTCTCCTACAACATACTTCTACCTGCTTCGTTCCGCTAGTAACTCTTTCCATAGCCTTGCCTGGGATTCCCCTGGGATTATCCTTCATCGTTACAGACACCGCCTCCTAAGGCTATTCTCCTTACATAGCCTCGTGTTCTCATTTACCAGCATCTCGGGTATATCTTGATCATTACTCTCCGCATCGCCTTCATAGGCTACATCTCATTTCGCTACCTTTCACACCGCCTTCGTAGGCTGTGTTTCATTTCGCCCTCTGTAGCCACAGCTTGCTGT
>JBBPLN010001022.1:0-10659 GCA_038089815.1 Sutorius eximius
TTCACGACAAAGCGGCGGTGTTGCAGGGCGTTTTATTTATTTATTTTCGCAGCGCGATGTCGGCGAGTTCCCGAGGAAACAGTGATGATTGACATGCACGGGAATATTAATGTATCGTAACGACCGGCACTAACCGAGCTTCCATCGTGGCACGACTTCCTTATGGGCCAAATTTGCTACATTTTTGCCTACGGAAAGTCATCCAGTATCAAGCAGCCGTCCGCAGACGATGATCAATCAAGCCATTCTCAATCAGGCATGCTTTTCTTCTCACTATAAGACCGTCGCGCGAAGTTTAGTTTTGATCCCCCCCCCCACTCGTGTGCAAGCACACTCCACTCTAACGGCCTTTGCTCAGTGCACCCCCACACTCTCTACACCACGCTCCTTTTTCGAAATCACTCATTCTTTTTAACAAGGCGGTTTACCCACCAGTTCACATTTTATGGCGCCCTTTACCCTTTCCCGTAGAGAAAACTCTGCGAGTACCGGTGAAATCATCGCAGTGCATATTGTCGCTGGTGTTCTCTGTGTGGCTATATTACTTGGCCTACTATGGCTCATCCGCTTTTATCGTTCCAAAGCGAAGAGCCAGACTATCCAACGGACTGCAGCATTGTTCCGTATCAAAACCATAGTGCGACCAACAACGACAGATACTCGTTTCTCGACAAGGTAATGAATTCATCGTTCTGGCTCTGCTATGCACTAACTTACTCATCAAGGGCGTCATCTCCCTCAAGCAAGTGCGAGCCTACGGCGTTGATCGTCGAACCCAAAAAATCCGTCACTCGAGAACCATCTTCTCATGGACTGTCCGACAAGGCAGTCGCTCCATCCCAACTCGAAACCTCTCTTGCTTCTTCCATGGTATCCCTCCGCCCCCCCTTTTCGGGTGCCTCCTGTGGCCCAACTCGTCCACGCGCCATGGCGATGTTTAAAACACCTTCCCGACATCACAGATCCTCTTCCGGATTTGCCGAATATTCCTTCCCTCCTGGTTTGGGTTCGCGTCCAATCACCGCCATCCCTATGTCCCCCTCACCAGCGAGACCTATACGCCAACTTTTTGAACCTGTCCTCCCCGACGAGCTATCTCTCGCTCAGTATGGCGAGTACGTTACAGTCCTTCGATCCTTTGATGATGGCTGGTGCATCGTCGCTCGAGAAAACTCACGCACTTCCCGCATTTCGAACTGGACGACGATCAATGGGGATAACATCGACATTGGTCTCGTGCCCACGTGGGTGTTCGCCAAGCCGCTCAAGGGCGTCGATGCCCTGAGACCTTTCCGCGTCGAAAGTGTCAACGCGCTCCAGTCTAGACAAAGCTCCGCCCACGCTAGAAATACCGTCGTCTCTGTGCACGATTTGCGTGAAGCGTGTACTTGAAGATGGATTAAAACTAACTTATTTTTTTTTCTCTTTGGCACTGGTGTATAGCGGGTTTGTCGGCCTCGGCCTGCTGGTTCCTTTTCCCTTGTTTCCCTTGCTTCTTTTTTTCCTGCAAGAGTGCTTGCACGTGGGCGAAAGGGCACCAGAGTCAATAAAATCGCGAAGTTGTAACGCTTTTGTTCAATAGTTTGACGCCGTTTATGTGGCGGACAGCTGTCCCGTTGCTCCAAATGAGAATTGCAACCGACGGACGCAGACGAGGACTTACTTGAATCAGCCTCACCTCACACCGCACGCTTGGCTAGGTCAAGCGAGGTCGAGCATAGTCCGTACGCCGAGTTTTGGTCTAACACGGGGTTACCACGACGACCTACGGACTCGGACTTTTCCGAGTGGACCTTTCGCCAATTACGACTCGGCGTCCAAACATGTGCACGAACGCCGATCAAGGGAACGGACATACGTCAATCTGGATGGCCGTGACTGTTGGAAAAATAACACTTGTTCCAACAAGATTGGCTTGCCGAGACTCCTGAATTCAACGCACCTAAACTTTAATCATCGAGCCCTGGCGCGATCGTGAGCATTGATCGATGTGTTGTATTTGATCGGTCCGCTGACGGGACGATGGCGTCGTCCATCTTGTCAAGACATGCTGGGGTCTCTGTAAGCGTGTGGCGGACGGAAAAGAAAAATATATGTTGACGGCGTAACCCTGCTGTGTGGTTTACGTGCACTGCGATATCGCACCTGAGCTGACATCTCTGGTGTCAGTGTTCAAAAGAGCCGAGGTCGAGACAGGTCTATCGATTGTCTAGTAGGTTATTGTGTAGGTCGCACCCGGTACTGCCGTTTCCAATGTATGGACAAGTTTTTAGGTTTGCTTCCGTCCGGTCCAAGGGCATGTACAGACGTAACTATAGAAAGGCGAACTTTGAAAGTAGGGTGCGATACTTGCCCTTCGACACCACGAGGAGATAGATCGACGCAGCAAATCGACCGAGTCCGAGTTAGTGTAATTCCTCGGGTTTCCGTTTGGGCAGGTTTCGGTCCGAGTCGGCTACTAGTTGCCGCTTAGCATTATCGATGCCTTTGTCTTGTCAAACTGATTTTCTGTGCCGTCCTTGGTTGTTTGGGCATGCCGCGGTGATAGTCCTTGGATGTTCATTGGACTCGTACGCTATTCCGATCCGCCAAGCCAAGGTGGCACGTGACCTCATCTTCGCGCGAGTCAAACGCATGTTGCGCAACGTTCAGCTTGAGGAATAGCAAGGCTGTACACGCACTGGACGATGCACCTCGAGGTGGAACAAGGAAGATATTCATCGAACCTCAAGGTGGTCAACGCAAGTTTGTTTCGGCAGGGAGGATCAAGTTGCCAGCTCGGGTGACATTGCACGTAAGTCAATGTCTCCGAATCGAACAAATCCAACTGACGAAAGAAACGAACAAGCCGGTCATGTACAGGAAACCTAGTATCTATCATAAGGGCAACATTTCGAATAATAGGATTCCATCAGAGGAATCATCACAAGTTGTAGGGATCAAACCTTCTAACGCATCTGGGTTGCGGCCGAATCCATTCGTCGGGATCTGGATTGATAATATTCCATATTTCCTCTGCGAGGTTTTCCGTGACCGTCGTGCGGAGGTCGAAATTATTCTGCCTCTCTGGAGGCGGTCCGTCATGATCTGGAGGGGAAGGTGGCGCGCGTCCTGGACCTCTCCCCATCCGAGGAAATCCAACGGGCCATGTTGGTAAGTAACACATTTCCTGAAGACCATTCACAACGTGAATCGACATGAACATACAATAGACGTACCTCGGGACGACAGCTAGGACTGCATTTGATCCATACATTCCAGTCGAGCCACGTCATCAGCTGGTTCAGCTCCTCTGCCCATGTAGTCCGAAGCTGATTTACTTCAGCGATATCGAGGTATTCCTTGGTGTTTAACGAAGGGTCGACGCCTGCGTAGACTCCTGCGGCCCACATCTTCGTCATCACACGGCAAATCTCTCGGGTAGTCCCTCGTACAGCTTGAAGAAGCAATTTCTCTGCATCCGTCATATAGTCTAACTCGGACTCCATGGAGTACGTGTGAGTCGTCGCACATAACTTGTAGATGGGAGTTGTCCAGTCCAACCCGGCTTTGTCCGATTGGTTGGGTGGTGTGGCTGAGAAGAGGAGGTAAGGTGTCAACATAACTCGGAGCTGAATCTGCGTTTTGTTGGCAAGATCAAATGTTTCGTCCGCGTCCGTTGCCGACGAGTTCAACAGATAGCGTGTCAGCTCGAGTCGTTGTGCATATCGGTCAACTATGACCTGAATGAGCGTTCTCCAGTCAACTCCGCTCGACGAAACCCTTGTTCTAGTCAGGGTTTCCTCCAGCCTTGACTTTACTGTCACTAAGTCCTCGTTGGATATATTCCGCAGCCGGTGGTCCCACCTTTCCTGACCAACCCGAATGCCAACCAATGAAGGCACGAGTTGGGTATCGTAGAACGAGACTAATCCTGCTAGATCCAGTTGGACACGAGTCTCTCCAGGAAAGTGATTATGCCAAGAACCGGCGTTCATGACCTCAAACGAAACAAATCTCGCTGTGCAAAGTCGCCTCAGCCTTTCTCATGCCAGAGATCCTGGTGCAAAGACTCACACAGGGGCAGTGTTGGACGAATAACCCCTCGGCTTACCAGATTTGTGAAAGAGACCACACGGACACCCGAGGTAAAGTCACAGAGCATGACCTCACTAAAGTATTTCAGGAGAGCTGAGTTAGGTGCACGCTGTTTGCTCACAAGTCCATTTCCATCCTGAAATATGTTCGATGCAGGAACATATTGGCTATAAGGAGAGACTTGCCTAACGAAACCATCGACATCGAAGTCCCTTCCCCAATCACAGAGGTCTTGGATCCTCTGCCTTTCATCAAAGATGCCATCGTCACGAGATCTACCCCATGCGAGAAGATCTTGCGTGTCTAATGAACCGTATGGAAGTTTCGCGGCACTGCTGCCGTCAAAATATATGACTTTGAGAGGTCGAGTGGTTGCGAGCGTGATATGCCAGCATCCTTGTTGGAAATGATCGGGTCGATCGCGGCAAAAGAGATATGAATGTTCAGGATCTGTAGCGGCCCACTCAGGCCCTGGTGGTAACTCTTGGCGATCCGTCCCATGGTAGAGAAGTGTTCCTGTTGAGATGCTTCCCGGCACTATGTTATGGCCTAGAGGGGAAATACATTTAGGTGAAGACAAAGTTATTGTGCGATTCACTTACCATTTCGCATACGCGTGTTGGGCCAGTGTTGAAGGAGCGAGTGTACCGTCTCAAACACGAGGTGGTCTGTGCTATTGAGGTTTGGCTCCTTATCAAGGCTCCAGTCCGCAATATCTCCATCACTAAGGATAGGTAGGTGTCGATCAGCCTGCCTTGAAGCGGCCAATGGCACCTGCCGGGTGGCAAGTGCGGGGACTATCGCAATGAGAGTGAAAAGAACTGCTCGCAGCATCGCAGAGAGCCTGGAAACGAGGTGTGACTGTTCTTGTAGCTGCTGACATAGCCTGCTGCGGGTGCTTGACATCGGATCAGCACAGGTCCACACGCTTATCAGTCTGGTCACCAGACTACCACATACATGCTCCCAGTGGCTGCGAGTAAAGTTGAGTACTTGAGTCATCATGTTCGGACTGACATGTATACTCCCTTCCTCGAGTGACAGCGCGACAATGTCATGTAGATGTTGGACGTTGAATGACGAGATTTGTTCCCGTTGGAGGGGTTTTATCCCCTCTGTTGCCGTCGCCGTACTCCCAGGCCTCGTACATATTACTCGATCTGCCAACGAAGTCGGCGATTCGCCTGGTAATAAGCTGCATACATAAGTACGCCCCCACCCGAACCTCATTTCAAGTCATGGTCCCAAGTTGAAGCCAGAGTCTCAACCCTTCTGACACATTTAGGTTGTGGCCGAACCCACTCATCCGGATCAGGGTTGACAGTATTCTTCATTTCCTTTGCGAGGCTTCCCACGACCATTCTTCGGCATTCGAAACTTGTTGGCCTCTCTGAGGGCTGATCATCATTAAGTGGTGGAGGCTTGCGACCCCACTTCATTGGGGGAAAACCGACGGGCCACGTTGGTAAGTAGCACATTTCCTTGGGATTTTTTTTTTTTTTCAAGTTTTCTCACTCGTGAATGTCGAAACGAGATAGACCCACCTCCGGACCAGAGTCAGGAACGCACTTTACCCAGACACTCCAGTCAAGCCATCCCATCAGCCGGTTGAGGTCCTGTGTCCAAGTATCCCACAGCTGGATTATTGTGGGGATGTCAGGGTATTCCTTGGCCCTCAGCAGCGGATCGATGCCCGCATGGACTCCTGCAGCCCACATCTTCGTCACCACTCGACAAATTTCTCGGCTCGTCCCTCGTACAGCTTGGAGAAGCAGATTCTCCCCGTCCGTCATGGAGTCTACCATAGAATCCATAGAGCACGTATGTGTCGTTGCACACAGCTTGTATATGGGGACTGCCCAGTCCAGGCTGGCCTTGTCTGATCGGTCAGTTGGTGCGGCCGAGAAATGGAGATAGGGTGTCAACATGATTCTCAGACAGGTTTGAACTCTGTCGGCAAGACCGAAGGTCTCCTCCGGCTCTGTCGCTAACAAATCCAACAGATGGCGAGTCAGTGCGAGCCGCTGTGCATATCGATCAACTGTGACCTGGATGAGTGTCTTCCAGTCGATGCCGCTGGATAGACTCTCTGGTCTGTTCAAGGCTGCCTCAAGCCTTGACTTCACGGCTAACAAATCCGTGCTCGATACATTTCCAGCACGATGGTCCCATCTTTCCTGACCGGCTCGTGCATCAACCAATGAAGGTGCAAGTCGCGTGTCATAGAAAGACACCAATCCAGCCAAGTTCAGTTGGATGCGTGTCTCTCCAGGGAAACGATTGTGCCAAGAACCGGCATTCATGGCCTCAAACCTAACGAATGCTGCCGTGTGAAACCATCTCAGCGCTCCTCAAACGGGAGATCTGGTAAAGAACGACTCACGCCTTATTTGTCGAATAGCAGCTTGGCTTGCTAGATTCACGAATGAAACCACGCGAACGCCAGATGTAAAATCACAAAACACGACCTCACTAGTAGAGCCATCTCAAGAGAGCTGAGTCAGCCGTGAGATAAGTAATTGCTCACAAGTCCATTTCCATCCTGAAAATGTTCAATCCAGGGAGACATTGACAATAGTGAAAGTTACCTAACAAAACCATCGATGTCGAAGGTCTTTCCCCAATTACAAAGAATTTTGACCCTCTGCTTTTCATCGTACATATCACCATCACGGGGACTTCCCCATGCAAGAAGATCTTGTGTATCCAATGAACCGTATGCAAGGCTTGCGGCACTGTTTCCATCAAAATATACGACCTTGGGAGGGCGAGTGGCTGCAAGCGTGAAATGCCAGCATCCTTGTTGAAAATGATTGAACATGGTATCTCTGCAAAAGAAGTATGAATGTTCGGGGTCTGTAGCAACCCACTCAGGCCCTGGTGGTAACTCCTCGCGATTCGTCCCGTGGTAGAGGAGTGTTCCTATTGGGATGCTTCCCGGTACAATGTTATGGCCTGGAGCGGCATGTGCGTCCGAACAAAAGCCAACCACATGAAATGCTTACCATTTCTCATACGTGTGTTAGGCCAACGTTGAAGGAGCGAGTGCACCGTCTCAAACACGAGATGATCGGTGGCATTAGGGTCTGGCAGCTTGTCGAGGCTCCAGTCTACTATTTCGCCATCTGCAAGAATAGCTGCGCGGTCCTCGGCTTGCCAATGGTGACAAGTGGCCGATAGCGGTACCTGGCCAGCGAGCATGGAGGTGACAACTGTTGTGACAAGACTTGTGAGCAGCATCACGAACGGCTCTGGGCAATGCGGTGGTACTCAGGGCGCTGGAATGACTTATTGCAAGACTTGCGCTCGCAATCGACCAAGGGCGGAAACACGAAACACGTTACAGCTCCATCGCGGAAGTGTCACTTTTACGTCCAACAGCGCAATGTACTTCGAATTCGAAGAAGCCAAACGATTCGGATCATATCCAAAGTAAACAGACGAGTTGGCACGGCCCGTCTCCGTTCCGCGGGTGCTACAAGTAACATCCAGCATGGTTTATACCCTTTCACCAACGAACCACTATAAGTCGCTGGACTCGATCCCTCTGATACACTTGGGCTGCGGGCGGATCCACTCGTCCGACTCAGGGCTGGTGGCATTCCACATCTCCTGCGCGAAGCTTTCCATGACCATGGTTCTGAAATCGAGACCGGACAGGGTCTCGGAATTGTCGAGAGCCATCGGGAAATGCAGCTTGCGACTCGCTTTCAAGTTTGGTAGAAAACCAATAGGCCATGTTGGCATGAAACACAACTCCTATCAACCATTTATCAGCCACGATTGGACACGACGTCGACATGACACAACAAGCGTACCCCAGGAGCACACTCCGGGTTGCACTTCACCCAGATGCTCCAGTCGAGCCATCCCATCAGCCGGTCCAGGTCCTCCGCCCAAGTAGTCCGAAGCTGAGTTAATTCGGTGATATCAAAATATTCTTTCGTGTTCAATAATGGGTCGATGCCCGCGTAGATGCCTGCAGCCCACATCTTCGTCACCACACGGCAAATCTCCCGGGCAGTCCCTCGTACGGCTTGCAGAAGCAATTTCTCTGCATCCGTCACAAATTTTGGCTCGGACTCCATACCGTACGTGTGCGTCGTGGCACATAGTTTGTAGATAGGAATCGCCCAGTCCAGTCCAGCCTCCTCCGACTGGTTGGGTGGTGCAGCTACGAAGAGGAGATAAGGTGTCAGCATGGCTCTGAGCTGGGCTTGCGTCTTGTTGGCGAGATCAAGTATTTCGTCCGCGCCAGATGCCGACGAATTCAGCAGATAGTGCGTCAACTCGAGCCGTCGTGCGTATCGGTCAACTATAACATGGATGAGTGTTCTCCAATCAACCCCGCTCGACAGGGTCTTGGTTCTAGTCAGGGTTTCTTCCAACCTTGACTTTACTGCTGCCAAGTCTTCGCTGGATACATTCCGCACCCGATGGTCCCACCTTTCCTGACCGGCTCGAATGCCAACCAATGAAGGCACGAGATGGGTATCGTAGAACGAGACTAATCCAGCTAAATCCAGCTGGACGCGTGTCTCTCCAGGAAAGTGATTATGCCAAGAACCAGCCTCCATGATCCCAAACGAAAATATTTCCGCTGCGCAAAACCACCTCAGCTCCCGTCAAGAAAAAGATCCAGTGGACAATGACTCACATCTCAGTGGTGGACTGGCCCATTGACTTACTAGATTCGTGAATGAAACTATACGGACGCCAGAGGAAAAGTCACAGAGCATGACCTCGCTGGAGCTATTCAGGGCGAGCTGGACTATGCATAAAATAGTTACTCACAAATCCAGTGACATCCTGAAATGTGTTCAACGAGGCAAAATGTGGGAGAGAGAGTGACAACTGACCTCACGAAGCCGTCCACGCCGAAATTCTTTCCCCAATTACAAAGGCCCTGAATCCGCTCGATTTCATAGCGTACGACACCATCGTCAGATCTACCCCATATGATCAGGTCTTGTGTATCCAATGAGCCACCTGGAAACTTCGCAGCGCTGTTTCCGTCAAAATATATGATCTTCAGAGGTCGAGTGGTCGCCAGGTTGAGATGCCAGCATCCCGTTTGTACACTATTGAACACATCCCTGCAGAAGATATACGAATGTTCGGGGTCTGTGGCAACCCAGTCCGGGCCTTGTGGAATCTCGTCGCGAATCGCACCATGGTAGAGAAGTGTTCCAGTTGGAATGCTTCCCAGTACGATGTTGTGGCCTAGAGCGGGATTATTCGTGTCTGAGAAGAGCGGAACAACCGCGCGAACTACTCGCCATTTCTCATACGTGTGTTAGGCCACCGTTGGAGTAGCGAATGAACCGTCTCGAACACGAGATGATCAGTGGCATTTGGATTTGGCAGCCTCTCTAGACTCCACTGCGTGATGTCCCCGTCGCCTGGGACGGCCGAGTGAGGCTTTGTCTGCCAGGAGTCATAGGAGGTGAACGGCAACTGGGCGGCGAGCGTGGACACGAGAACTATTGCGACAAGGCTGGCAGGCTGGAGCATCGCAGAGCACCACGGAATCGTTGGGAGTAGCCGGGTGGACTCACTCGATTGGAAATGAATTTGGAACCGTGACTCACCTTATTACCGCACTTTTGCCTTGATGCAACGCCCTGCAGAAAACTCCAAGTCAGACCGGCAGAGGATTGATTGACTTTGAACGGGCAAGTAGAGAGGTCGCAGTCGTCCATAAGGGATCTGCTCGACGAAAAGACCGACCCCTTTAGATGTCTCTGGGAATGTAGTAGACATTCTCGTGCGGCGAGTCCAAGTTGGTTCTGGCAAACCCACGACATGGCGACACCACCACCACCGCTCCACACATTGCGCGTTCACCAACAACCCGTATTGACTGTCTTCATCTCGCCCGACAACGAACGATTATATTCCGGAGATGGAAAAGGACGCGTCGTGATCACCTCTACAAGATCGCTCCGTGCCATCGCGAACTGGGGAGCCCACAAGGAAGGCCTGCTCGGCATCGAAGAACTCGAGGACAATGTTATCACGTTCGTATCTCCCTCACTGGTGCTGCATACAACTGACGGCACGCCTTCGTTTCGCAAGGCACGGCAGAGACAACAAGATTCACGTCTGGCAGCGTCCCACGGAGTCGGTCGCCATCCGACAGGGCGGGGCAGCGTCTCTGACCGATCAACCAGCCCCGCCGCTGTGCTACTCCCTGGACGTCAACGCGCTCAACTTTTGTCGATTCTCGCTTCTTCCGAATACCAGCCAGGACAGCGACGTCGCAGCGCTCATCGCTGTCCCGAACCTCGTCGAATCAGCTCTCGTAGGCCCTACCAGCAGACGTTTGCAGCCCTCACGAGCGTGCCCTCTAGGCGGACATTTGGACGTTGCCTGGCTGCACGAGACTACACGCTGCGATCGGAGAACCGGAAGATACATCTGCTGCTCAGTTCTCTGATGGTCGTTCGGGGATCAAATCTGGTGCGTCGGTCCTACGCGCGCGTTGAGAGCCCTCTGAGTTTCGCAGGCATCATCATGTCGATGCACCTTTATTATGCCCCCCTGACATCGCCGTCTACGTCAAAGACGCAACGAGAGCTG
>JBBPLN010001023.1:0-10655 GCA_038089815.1 Sutorius eximius
TCCCTGTCCCTACGCCTTGACGGTCCAGAACGCCGTGAATCTCCTTCGGGAGTGCGACTTCTCATACGAACGTTTCGGTTATCTCGGCTTTGGTGTGGGGGAGAACGCAAGCGCTGCCAGTCTCGCGAATCGTCAGAGTCTCTGTCAGACGTGTCCCGATAGTCCCTTCGTCTGTCCCGGGGTAGCTCTTGCTTCTCAAGACTCTTTAACAAACCCTCCACTCCCCTCACACCCTCAGATTTCCTCTTCTCTTTCCGCAACTTCCTTTCTCGCCTTCGTTCCTTTCTCGCACGATGTTCTTCCGGTGTCTCGCCTTTATGCTTGTCCTTTTTGGATTTCTTCGACTTTTTAAGTGCTTTCATTTCCTTGCGTTGCGCTATCAGGTAATCTCTCATGGGATCTTCGGGGTCAATGGAGAACGTGGACGACGCGTCCGAATCAGAAGGAGGTGCCTCCTCTGAAAACACCATATTAACACAGCACCACCGGACGAAAGACGGTGACATACCCATAATTATCTCAGGTTTTGCATTCAAACTTTGTTCCTCCAGCTCCATCCATTCGCCATCTTCGCCCTTTGTCTTGGGCTGCTTGTAGTTTTTGACATGGTCCACACGTAAAGTTCTATCAAGAACTGTGGCCCCATTGAGATTGTCAACTGCCAAGACCGTAGATCTCTGATCTTCGTACATGAGGAAACCGAACCCCCGCGTTTTGCCTGTTGTTTTATCCCGAGGTAAATTCACGTCCATAATTTCCCCGTACCTGTCGAAGCTGGAACCATGTCTCGTGATTAAGAGGACTTTTCGACTCACTGGGAGAAGATCGTGATGACGTCGCCTTCTGTGAGATCGAGGTGGAGACCACCAACGAAGATGTAGGCAGAGTCTACAAAGCAAGTTGAGAATCGATATGCCATAGCGTTTCAGACACCTCACCCTTGTACTCATCGTGCCATGAAGCGGTAGCACCTAGTTCCAGCTCGCGCTCATTGATCTTGTTGATCTCTCGTACGACACTGAAGTCCAAATGGTCAGTCCAATACTGGTTGTTGAGATAGGACGTACTTCATGTCCGTCGCAGTCCAAGTGTCGCTTCTCACGGTCTCTTGGTCAAAATTTCTCGATAACCCAAGCCGCGAGATCTACCATCAACGATGGCTTCGTTCTCTCTACCACCAATTCACGACAATCCAGACGGTGGATGGGGCCCATCTCCATCAAATATTCCAGAACAATTCAAGTTCAAGGACATCCCGTATGCACCGTACTCGAAATCAGACAAGCTTGGCCGGTTTGCGGACTGGAACGATGCCACAGGCGAGAATCGCCAAACTGCCGTTGGCCTTCCAAGTACTCGCGACACCCGTGGTGCGACGGGGAGATCAAAGAGGGAAGGCGCCCAGGCCTTTGGCAGCGGTACCGCGAGCGCGTTTGCATACTTCCATGCAGAGGATGAGTCCAGCTTCTCCTTGGTCGATAACAAGGCTGCGCCTCCTCGTCGTGGGTTTGTCAGGGGAAGAGCATCCGGACGTGGGGCCAACTCTTTCGCTGCAAGGGGTGCCCAAAGAGGTGGTCGTGGTGGCATCACAGGTGGGCGAGGGGCAGCCCAGCGCGGTGGCCGGAGAGGGTGGAGAGACTGGGAGAAGGTACGCTCGTCTGCCCCGGTTCATCGTAGCCGGCGTTGCTGACATTGGTGTGATTTTCTGCAGACCAATCGTAACCGAGAATCTTCAGTCGCCATTTCACCTCAGTGGACGATGCTGGAGGAGATCGAGTTCCATCGCCTGGCGAAACTCAAATTGGATGTAGACGATGGAGAAGACATGTCAGTGAGCTATCACACACTTCCTCAGCAGTTGTTGAATCCGCTCGTTCAAAAAGCGACACATACGGACGAGTGTTTGCCTATGATAAATCGTACGACCGTGTCACGACCAAAACCGAACGACCACTTCAACTTGTGGATCGCATAAAATACAATACTACCACATCTGATGACCCAGTCATCCAGCAGGTGCGTGCATGTTCGATGTTTTCACCGGAAACCGTTGAACTCGATTGTGCAGCTTGTAGCCAAAAACACAGCAACTGTCTACGCTACAGATGTTATCCTTTCTGTGCTCATGTGTGCGCCCCGGTCGGTGTATCCTTGGGATATTGTCATTCTTCGCGAGGGCAACAACCTCTTCTTCGACAAACGCGACGGCGGTCCGTTCGACACGGTCACTGTAAATGAAAATGCGTCCGATCCTCCTCAGGACCCCACACCTCCCAATCCCAACAACCCAGCTGACAAAACTGCCGTCCTCGAGGCTCCGTCAATCAACTCCGCTACATCGTTATCGCTGGAGGCGACCTACATCAATCAAAATTTTGGGTTCCAATCCGTGCAAGAAAGCGTGACGGCAGACTTTTCCCACCCCAACCCGTTCTATGGGCCGGAAGAAACGGAACCCTTGGCATCGTGTGGATACCGATACCGTGTCTTCGATCTCGGAGTCACTGAAGACGAGGACCTCAAGATCTGTATACGCACAGAAGTCGACGCGTATGTCCCGGGCGCCGGGAATCCGGCCGATGGACACGGCCTTGTGACGATTCGCGCCCTCAACGAGTTTGACCCCCGTGCCCAGGGTGCAGGTGGTGCTCAAGATTGGCGCTCTAAGCTCGACTCTCAACGCGGTGCCGTCGTTGCAACGGAGATGAAGAACAATAGTTGCAAGCTGGCAAAATGGACAGTCCAGAGTATACTGGCAGGCGCAGATCTCATGAAAATAGGGTACGTGTCGTCCCGCATTATACCCTGTGCGCGGCCGAGTAGCTCTCCGACTGACTGCGCAATTATACCGGTTGCAGATACATCTCGCGCGTCAATCCAAAAGACAACACGCGGCATGTCATCCTTAGCACTGCTTCGATGCGTCCCACAGACTTTTCCAGCCAACTCAATGTTTCCGTTGCCAACGGCTGGGGGATCGTTCGAACTATTACGGACCTGTGTATGAAGGTGCCCGAGGGAAAGTATGTACTCGTGAAGGATCCTAACAAGGTAAAGCGGAATTACTTGGTCAGGTCTACGGTGTTGACATTTGTTCACTAGTCCGTGATACGACTTTACTCGGTTCCCATGACGGCCTTCGTGACCGAAGACGAGGAAGGCGAAACCTTTGAGGGAGAAGATGCGGAGTTGGCAGCTTAGCTCACTATTAGCATGGAAAACAGGTGTTGCAAAGAAGAGATCCTTGGAAGTGTGTACGTGGTCATTGTGCCTGCAAAAGAATTTCCACCGCGACCTCGATGCTTGGGCTACAATGAGGTACACGTCAGCTGGAAAAGTGTTAATTGGATTAATTTCGTACTCACGTTCGTTGGAGTGCCCTGGTTATTGAATCTCTCGATATATCAGGGAACATTGCAACGAGTTGTGAGATCTCGGCTTCGCTAGGTGTCCGTATTCTTGCAGGGTCTTCGGTCCGACCAGTCAGCTCGTTTACCCACTCGCGCACGACACTACCTGCTTCTCCCTGAGCCTGGGACGGAGCATTGTCCGTGCGATTCGTTGGCGCGGGAGATCGAGCGGTCGTGACCACTTCTTCATTGATTAATTCGGCAGTTGATTCCTGCCGGTCGGGACGTGCACGATTGAGGCGACGCGGTGGACGCGTAGACCCAACCAACGGCAGCAAGTAACGTGTAGAGAACCGGATGACGGCCGGCGAAACTCGCCATGTCTTGATGTTAATAAGCTCCGAACGGTATATGAAGCCCACGAGCAGCCCAAGGCATGCGGACGTTAGGGATCCTGGCACATGTCCTAACGCAAGCTTCTTCACGTCAATAGCGGGTGCGGCGCGGCGGATAGAACAGACTCACTTGGGACGCTAATATGTACGTGAATGCTTTGTTGCTTAACGGCACGCCGAAAATTCGAAAGTGATATGCAGGGGGAACCAATCTGTACCACTGGTACAGCATGCTGAACACCAGTGCGGTTGGCCCAGGAGGAATATAATTGATCCCAACGCGGTGAAAGAGGATGAGCGACGAAAATTCAAAGATGGTCGACATTAGCGTGGAAACGATGACGAACGACTGGTGAACGAGGCTTGGGTTCATCCCGAGCATTTGGATTTCGACATGGTACTCACAGCAAACTTGACACTTCCAAATTGACGTTCTATGTTGATGCCGACGCCATAGAAGAGGAGTTCGGCAAGCAACAGGTCACTTGAGCTCGAGAATGCACCATGGTGGATAGCGAGGCGCCAATACTGTGCATAAGTCACTGTTTCAGGCTCGGCTGCCCTTCAGAGTTTGGAAGGTAACGTCTCACTACCTGATGGTGGTGCGAGATATGCGGAACGAGCTAACGAGGGTATGAAACTGTCAGAAGGAAAACTAATCGGTGAATAGCAGGATCGATCCCACACCTGTAGATGGAGATAGTGTTTGACGTCGAATATCCCACAAACAATAGACGTCAAGGCGTAACCCATCATAAGTCCTGAAACCCTCAACCGTTGAGTGGAAAGTTGGTAAACGAGGACAAGGGCTGTACCTTTGGTGACTGAGGCATGCTCGAACGACATGATGTGTGGCCGAAAGCACCCGGATATCCCAGCTCGACAAGGACTAGAAAATGCCGGAGAATTGAGTGAGTGCAGTGGAATATACGCCCCGAATGATTGTGGTGTATTGCTAGAACTTGTGAAGGATCGCGGGACGAGGTGCGACTTTGCACGTGCCCAGTCAGACAAGTGCTCGCGTCACTCAACTCGCATCTTTCCATGAAACCTCCACCAGTTGGAACAGGTCAAATCGTCGTAAAACCGTATAGTTTCCTGGGCCCGCAGCCAGCGGCCAGCCAACTAGCACAAATTGAGTGGACAAGCCAAGAAATGTACGTTCGAGCAATCCGACATCCATCCTTCCCCTCAGGGAAGCGCATCTGACCCAGAAGTACAAACGTTTACAGGTTGTCCCAGCCTGTGGCTGAAACGACGGGCGGTTCAACGTTTCCGCTGTTGCGCCGCTGAGGGTCCCCGTTGAGCCAGGGGCATGCAACCGATCCCGAAACTTGGCGGCTTACGGCACGACTTACTGAAGACACTTCCAAATGGAGGGTAGTACGCTCTCCACTTTCCTCACGCGTAATGCTGCAGATGCCGGCATGTTTCATATGCCCAACCTGGCCATATGTCAACCTGCTTCTGTACTTCCTCGCCCGCTCTATGCCCAGTAGCCGGACCGACTTTGTTTTCTGCAAACATACAAACAAGGTTGAGTTTCCTCCAATTGGTATTTGGTTCTGGAGCAAGAAGTTCAAAACACGACATCACACTCCCATTTTCGCATTCCTTGGCGCGTATCCCCAAATTGCATTGCTGTTGAACATATTCCCCCCCTTTCCCCACGCCTTGCTTCTGTAGGCACTCTTATCGTCAGGTAACGATAAGCTTCCTCTTGTTTAATTTACCATCTAGAAGTTGCGCCCGCGCGGCCGAGTTTGAGTTGCTGTGCGACAGCTTGTCTAAAGCTGTGGGGCGAATATGACATGGTTCCTTCCGGCTGGTAAATTGGCTACCAAAAAGTATGTCTCTCCCATTCAGCCGTTCAAACGCATGCGTGACAGCCCGGTACCGGGTGGGGTGGGCTTTATCTCGGTGGAATGTGCAGTGGTCAAACACGTTCCCATCGGGTTAGCCACACATGGTTTTCAGGTGCGCAGCCCCATGTTCAGCGGGTGCTCTCATCCTCAGGGGCCTTGTCCGTGTTTCATCGTTACTCCTTCACGTACCCGCCGAAGTGCCCTCTACTTTTCCCTGCGTGAGATTTTATCCTTTCCTTAACGACGACTTGCGACATGTGTTCCCCTGGGTGAGGAGCATGGCGCGTTATACCCACATTGACTGGGTGCGCGCCTGTATATTTTCGTTATCAGTGAGCGTAAACAACTGTCAGCATTGACAGCACACGTACAACACAGGTTGTGCATGAGTGATATGATACGAGTGGCGCACGATGCGTCCCGTTCACTGACAGAAAACCAAGCCAGAGATCAAACAAGGAGCACTGATCGACGTTGGCCTAGGTATAACATCGATCTTTTTTCCCGACGTCGACGTTGAACGTTCCTTTGCAGTGCAGCGTCTCGGTGTGTGGCGCTTAGTGCGCAACAACCCCGCCATGGGCTAGATTATAATTATATCCGACCATACGGTGTCCCAGGAACCGCGAACCTTACTCGGTTCCCTGCCGCACGCACTGCCAATGCAATGTCCGGTGTTTTACATACGTGCATCCTTTCAACGCTCAGCTGACCCATTCCTCCGAATCTCGCCACCGTCGGATCTGATAATAAAAACTGCGCCAAAGGTTCCGTACTGCGTTTTTGTCCTCACTCAAGCCGCCTCCGCGGAGGCATTTTTATTAGGAAAGGCAAGAAAAGGGGGCGAGGGACTGTCGTTATGCGACACGCACGCACGGGGAGGTGGGAAGAAACACGGAACTTGACAGTGTGCGACTTCGTCTTGATTGTTCAAGGATCCGCGGGGCCCTGCTCAGCCTTTCGCTCTCCACCGTTGATGGTGCAAGAGATCAGGTTTCAAGCACCAACTGCTTCGACGAGCTACTCAGCCGCATCAGTGAAAAAAATTAAAATACAGGAAACGACTGTACTGCCTCACACAAAGAATGACACACTTGTGTACACAAGCCGGCGCCATTCCAAGCCGGCAACTTTTCAGAATCGCGAAGAAGGTTCAACCCCGCCAAAATCCTTCCCCCATCTCTTAAATAGGATGTCAACCTGGCCGTGCTGTTTTAGGCCACTCTGTGACCGTCTGGTACCCAGGGCATGGAACGGGGATGGGCGTTAATATAGTAAAGTACAGCGCCTTGGTGAACCATTCACAGCAACTTCAATTCATCGGACGCTTTTACAACAGCGGCGGTGCCTTGACGGCGAAGATGAGATGGTAAATCGAGGCGATGGTCAGATACGGTAGCGGGCGCACCGCACAAAGAAGCAGAGCGCAACTCATGCCCTGGAGGTAGAGCAAAGAACCCGAGACACTGCACCGAACTTTTGAAGGGGGTAGAACTTATTGGGACCCTTGCTACCAGTGCAAGGGTATGAGCGCCGTCCTGAGACAGCCTATCGTAGACCCTTGTGGTCACGGTGGTACCGAGCCTTCATTGATCGCTGATTGATCGCACTGAGGTTCCCAAAGGTCATTTAGTACGGTGGTCCCGTCGTATTGAAGAACGCGCAGATACCCGTCGAGGTACTCGTCCGCGCAATTCGCGATCAATCCCAACTCGTATGTATTAGAAGGACGTACAGCCTTGAATGTCCGGGACGACAACCACCCTTCATGCGATGCAGCGGACACTCTCCGACCTAGTGGTGCGGACGTATTTGCGTCTGATTTCGACTTAACTCAAAGGAAATGTCAAGGAAGGGGTTCGCGCGATATGAAGGCACAGACAGTACACTCCCCACGATTCGCGGTCAGAAACCATATTCGGATGATACTGCGGAAGGGGGAAAGCGATGCCTGGGCATTAATAAACGACCATCGCTGAGCTGGGGATTGATCGAATTTCCACCGAAGGTGACTGGTTCGCATTTGAGTAAACATCCCATGCAGTAATAAATGTAGAGGTGGACGGGTTGATGGTGGAAAATCTTGGGCGTATTCGGTCGGCGTCCACAGGGCGGTGTTGTTGCGGTGCAGTATCAACCAATTGTAACATCTTTGCATTAACAAAGATGTCGAGATGACTGTGAGACGTAGCCCGCGGATGCAAGAGACGCAACAACGCAAGAAGACGGAACGGAAGGAATCAGTGTGACACGTTGGGCCACGCTTGACAGATGGCTGTGCTGCTGTTCCTTGTTACCGTGACCGATTTCCTCTGAAAAAAGCGCGATGGTAGCCATCACAGCAAGAAAACGAGAACGAGAACGAGCATGCATACCATGGCCAGTTCGGTTACCATAGATAAAATGGAAAGTTCAAGGGCAACAGCCATCGACAGGCGTCAAAGCCCAGCCGCAACTTGCAGTAACAGCGTCAAGATATTAGCACAGTGAGCACACAGCTGAGACGGATCATCCACGGCGGACGCGCTGTGCCTAGAACTACAATGGCAGAAGCATCACGGGATGCTCTATTTGTGATTAGCCAGATGATTTCTCGCACCGTCGTATGGTGATGCTGGGAATGCGCGACCATTAAGAGCTCTCATCCAGATAAGCGAGGACGAGAGCGAAAACGCACACATTTATCTCTGGGAGAGATGCCATCAAAGGGGGCCTGTATGAGATCTCGCTGAGTCATAATCGCGGAGATTCAATTAAATTGAGTTGCCGACACGTGCCGAGTGGCCCAATCCCAGGTTCACCGTCGCCCACGACGACCATGAGTACGCCTTCGGTTCAAAACTTGGAAGAGGCCGCCGGGATCGCATCCGAGTTCATCGCCAGTGAGTAGTCCTAGATACATCCGTGTGCAATCGTACCTGACATCCACAGCCCTCGAGAACATACCGAGCGAAGTCCAATTCCTCTTGCAGGAGCTCCGCTCAAAGGAGACCCAGTCGCAAGGTACGTCTCTCGTGCTTTCTGGTACTTACCCAACTGAGTTCTTGCAGAGCTACAACAAGAAATTGCAAAGGACTGCCACAAATTCGTCCGCCAAGCTCTTCGTACTGATGCTGAGGTGGCTGGCAAGGATAAATCATCGCCCCCGCCACCCTCCGAGAAGCTAAAGCAGGCACAAAAGACGTTGTCCATCATTGCTGACGAAAAGATCGCGTTGGCTGAGCGGATCGTTGAGCTATTGTCGAGGAAACGTTCTCGATTGGACTACGATCTCGGGCGTGTGCTGGTGTTGCAGGGAGAGCCAGACCCTGCTGCTATCGTCGCAGGTGCTGCGCCACTCATGTCGGCGGGTGTGGGTGGGGCTTCAGCAGGGTCGGGGTATGTTCTTGGAGGAAGAAATCCCGCCGCACACATTAACGAGAGTCTTCGGAATGCCTTTTCTGGTGCGACGCTTCCTGTATCAAGTGCTGGCAGCGTTGCCACTGTCCCCAGTCGAATGAGTGGCACAAATGAGAGTGCGCACAAGAGTATGTGGCTGAATGTCATCCGCCCCGCATTTTCTGACATGCTGAATCACAGAGCGTAAGCTTACCGCAACGCAAGCATCAATTAAACTGCCCTCTCCCGCGCCGTCATTGTACGTTCCAGCTTCTGGTCGTGGTCGACGCAAGAAGCGCGGAGTTTCATCCGAAGTCGACGAGGCGGAATTCGACTTTGGTGAAGAAACGCAAGCGGTCGAAGAAGGGGAAGGCGAGGAGGGCGATGGAGAGGAAGGCGACGACGGCGACGACAAAGAACTCTACTGTTTCTGTCAGAAACTCAGTTACGGCGAAATGATTGCATGCGACAACCCTGACTGTCCTTACCAATGGGTAAGTAACTGCGCTGGTGGCCATGTTCGTTACACGTACTAACCAACATGACTGCGCACAGTTCCACCTTCCCTGCGTGAACCTGAAGCAACCGCTTCCGGAACGTTGGTTCTGTGCCGAGTGTACCAAGCGCGGTATGGGCGCACCTGCGGCAACCGGTGCTGCCCGCAAAGGACGGAAGAAGTAGCAAGCACCATGTGCTTGACGCCTCGAATCTGCGCAGAGTTCATCGTCGCGCGCGGTATTCGAGACATGCAAGACGGTTGCGGACGTATTTATCTCGCTGTGTCGATCTGCAAGGTGGCCCCGGTGATTGTCACCCACCTCCGAGACCAGACAAGACCATCTGGAGCTTTGAAACCGGCAGAGATCCCTCCGTTTCACTCGCGATTCGTCCGGGATATACGTCTAGCCTCCTATGGCGCATCGGACGTGGGGCTGCACTCGGCTCAGCGCTAGCCCCGACACCTACTTGCTTGCTCCATCGTGGCTATTATCTTCATATCTAGCACAGCTATTGATCATCTGCATTCAGTGCCGTTATGCGGCTCCAAAGTATCTTAACTCCTATTAATTGTGGTCCCGGCTGCTCCAAGTCACCATCCTACCGACGAGGCATCATGTGGTTCTCCTATCTTATGGGCGCGTGACTCTTATGACGCCTGAATACATTGTAAACGTCTTAAAGCGGTGAACAAAGAATGCGGCCTTCGTAGGCACCGCCGCGGCGTTCATATCTCACATCTCCATTCTTCAGAAACCCAACCTTGTTGGGTACTTCTTTTTGTCAACGCCGGTAACGGCGGCTCCCTGGAGACTCGGAGAGAAAACGAGTGAGCGCGCTGGCGGAATTTCCCCTTCGAGTGGTAGGATTAAAACACAGCAAGAGGCAATGCACATGGTCGAGAAAAAGTCAGCTGTCAACATCGCCCATGTGTTTTTTGGGCGGACGGGCGCGGATAGTAGTAAGTAATCGACCTTGGAGCACGGCGCCAGGATTGGGTATTCGGGAAGGCGAAACGTTCGTCATATCGATTTCGTATTCCCCCGCTGTGTGTGGATATGTATATGTATGGAAATAAATTCCCCGCGTTGTTGCCGCCAATGGTGTATGTTGGAGAGTGGAGAGAGAGCGCGGGACGTTTTGGAGAGTGGATCGATGCGGAATGGATC
>JBBPLN010001024.1:0-10637 GCA_038089815.1 Sutorius eximius
TGGGGTCGGGCTCCTCCTCCGCGACGACGGGCCCGATATAACGCTTACCGAGCGGTAGGTTGTCGGCGTTGATTGGGGGAGAGAATTTGGTGGTTGGATTAGGTGGCGAGTATTGTGGCGAGGATATTTTGGGTTGTGGAGAGGATAAATTAGAGGCGGCAGAGGCTTGGCGGGACATGTTGTCCGTCGCGCGGGGACGAGCGCCCAGGGTCTGCGCGGACATGGGGGCGGAGGAGGGCCCGGGAGACTGAGACTGGGCCTGAGGCTGCTGCGTGACGATGCCGGCTTCCGAAGCCCAGTTCTGGAAGCTGAGCACGCCACCGACGCTGGCGCTCACAGGCTCAGCAGAGCGCCCCGCATTAGATGGGCCGAGGGTTGCTAGGTGATCCTAGCAGGGACGAAGGCGTGAGCCTGTGGCGACGCGACGAGGATGATGACTCACCATCGATAGCGCAGGCAAATTTTTGGTTGGGTTGGGAGGGGTCATAGTGTCGGCGAAAAAGGACGTTGGATTGACGAATTCAAAGTTTGTCCTGGTAGGTGTGGGCGGAACAGGATGTCGGGAAGGAGCGGAAGGGGCGGGAGGGTATGACGGGACGCCCCTATATTGAGGTTCTTCGACGACGCTTTCTTCCTCCTCGACGGAGGAAGGCTCCGCAGAGACGTCGTCGTCCATGTCTTCGATGTCGTCCACAAAGCCGACGAATACGCTCATGACAGCCTGTTGCTCTTCGCCGGTCATGTCATCCCACTGCTCCTCGCGCAGCTGGGCGAGCTCGAGTCGATGTTCCCACTCTGCGCGGGCGGGCTGTGCGAGCCGCTGTGCTAACGAGTCGAGCTTCTCAAAGAGCTCCATCTCGCGCAGCTTTTGCGTCTCCTTGGCGGACCCGAGGCTCTTGTACTTGACCAGGAGATCTTTTTGAAGCTTGTCGACGAGTTTTCTCTTTTGTGGTTCGTACCACGCGTCGATGAACTTGGACCATTCCTTGCGCACCTTGGTCGCTTCTGACTCGACGGGCTGTGGGGGTGGCAGCGGTGGCGGAGGTTGTGGTGGGGCGGGTGCGGGTGCGGGAGTGGGAACGGATTTTGAGGAGGAGGATTGTTTAGAGGGTTCTGGTTTAGAGGCCGTTTTGGCCTGAGGGCCACGACGCTTTGGGGGCATGAAGGAAGCGGTGTAAGAGGAGTTGGGTAGGGCAAGCGAGATTTATGACGCCACGAGAATGTGTACGAGTTGGATGAGAAGATGAAACTGGCTTGTTGGATGGCACTGACTCGTTGCATCGGGTCGCGTGTGTGCTGCTGGGGTTCCCAAATACGACGTTATCAGGTGTACGATCGATCCATGATAGGAACTTTATCCTGTACAGACGCGCGAATGGAACGATTCGGATCGCAATGAAAAGAAATCGGACCGTGTTAGTACGATACGTTAAAAGACGCTCGAGAGGTCTAAAAAGACATACCGAAAATTTTTCAGAGGCTGAATGCGACGCGTGCGAGTGGTCGAGTTCAAGTGACTTGATTCTGCCTCGCGGTGACCTCGTGGTCGTCGTATTTGGCAACACCGCCAAGTCCATCGTGTGCCTGCCCGTTCTAACCCTTGGCTACAAAAGATCCTAATCTCTACTAGCACCACGACGAGGAGGCGATCGTACAGCTCGTTCTCTGCCCCCATGGCAGTGTACCAGAACCATCACGAGAAAAGAAAGTCTCGCCCAAACCTCATTTCTCATCCAGAAATAATTATCGGTTTGCATATTGGCACACAACGAGGGAACATGCAGGCCTCGAGAAGACCTCCGATAAATTACTCTGTGCATGTGTCACGACATGTTATCTCCTCTTGAGCGTGTGCGGCTATCGACCATCATCGCGATGGGCACAGCAGTGTCACTCTCTGTCAGATAAGCCAGAGCGCTGTGGCTAGTACACAGGATATCTCGGCTGCTAGGGGTGGCACAGCGGGATGCCGTTCCGCCGAAGATGCTCCATGTCATCCAAACCTTCCCATGGAATAGGGTGTACACGTACCATGCTCTCGCTAGACGTGACTTTGCATCGTTATGATAGGAGACAATGCGCCAATATTGTACCAAGACAGTTCCGTCGGCTCTACCATGACCCATTCCGAGCTTCGTAGTGGGTCAACAGCTTACGTCCGATGAGGCGTTTAATCAAATACGAAACCTGTTCAGGGAGACATGACCTCGGAAGAGAGAAGCGAGAATGCATCCTCGTCTGATAGATGACTATCATCTAGCTTGAAACGTCACGCACCGCAGTCGAAATGACATCCAGGTTGCAACTGGCACGCACATCGGCCGGTGAATGTGCACCGCCGATGTGATCACGGCCGAACGTACCAACCTTGGCAAGACGGGTGGACACAGCAGATAAAGCCTTCCAGTGTCCAAGGATCTCGTCCGCGTCACCCGCTCGATCTCCGAGTCTCCTTGTCAGAATACCACTTTGTTTGACCATAGTCTCGGGCAACAGAAGACGGTCATTCCGAACATACCAAGGTTTGACCGAACAGCGCATCGGCCTTCCGTAGAAACGGAAACGGTGCCAGAATGCCTTCTTCCTCTTCGCCCCGCTCCAAGCTTGGAGTTGAATCTGATTGGTCCCGTGAGTTTGTCGGTCGCGTGAAAAAAAGTCGGCTTGAATTAGGCAATACGGTCGTGGTCCCCTCCGAGTCCAAGGACTGATTGGAGCGGACTCACCAAGTGTTAGCCGAACCCGAGTCGCGGGCCACGTTCGCCCACGCCATCGCCGTCGCCGTCGTCGGATACGACCTCGAAAACGGCCAGATCCAGAGGTAAGGACGACCCATCCACCCGCACGTCAACAACGCGCCTGACCGCGTGACCTGGCGTCTCAAGGAACGAGCCTCGAGACCACATCAGCGATCATCAAGGTCCATGTACACCACTGGGTCGACCTGTTGATCGCGACTTGGTGCCACCCATCACTGACCATCGCCGTCTTGCAGACTCGCGGATGCGCATTATCGCGCCAGCTTGAGTGAGTTCCTCGTAATCTACCACCGCACAAGCGGGTCGGTCACCCGAGAAGGCTTCTTGGGCCGACGCGTGTACTGACACGAGGCAACCGTGCCATCACAGGTTCACCGTTCTCGCTCCCATCCCCCAACCAACCAACGTTACCCGACGACCCTTGCGGTTTCTCAACATCACTTTTCTCCCTTTTTTCCCAATTCAGTCCCTCTCTCCGACCACCGCTCACGTACCACCACACACCTCACTCCACACCACTTTGCCTCATCCAACCCTAAGCACCCTCTGATCTCGCTCTAAATCTGCGCCCGGAACTCGCCACCACGCTAGATGGCAACCCTAATGCAGAATTCTTCTCAGCCCGCCAGCGCTCCGCTACCCCCCGATCTCGAACCCGACGACGAATGGAAGCAGACGCTCAGAATGAACATCGAGGCGGGCCTTCGCTCCATGGTCGACGAGGCAAAGCAAAAGCTCGCCGACGAGCTCGCTAAAGGGATCGTCGGACCCGAGGAACGCGACCGCCTGACCGCCGACCACCTCGCGACGCTCAGAAACATCCGCCAGCTCGCCGAGGAGCAGTTCCGGATCGCACTCGAGCGCGAGCGGCAGGAGCGACGGTGGGCCTCGGGCGAGCAGCTGGACCGCGCGTGGTCAGAAAGCATGATGAAGGAGCAACAGGCTATCTTGGACAGGATAGAAAGAGAGAGGAATAACAAGGGTCCCGAGACGCCAACTCAGCCCGACCCACTCCAGGCCCTTCCTCCACCCCCACCCCCGCCGCCGCCACTCCCCATCCAATTCCAGCCGAGACCCGATGTGCCCCCTCCAGAAAGCTCCGCATCGACCCCACTCCCAGCCAATCGCAAGGCGGAGCGTGTCGCCCGAACGCCCACCCAGACGGCAGATCCCGAGCGAGACACCGGCCCCTACTTTTCTCGCCCGGTGAACCACGAGCGCGACGAGCTCGCCGTGTCCCCAGACGAGATCCCTTCCTTCCGACCCACCCGCAAGGTCCGCGCTGGATCCGTGACATCCATGGGCTCCTGGAAGGCCCCATCCATGCTCGAGACGGAGAAATCCTTCCTTGAGCGCTCCAGGCCCTCGCCCCTTTTCGACGAACCCGATGCCATGCCCCGCTCCGCGCGTACGCCTACCGATCCCCCCGATCCGACGCGCAGGGAGAGCATCCGGCGCAAGCCCAGCATGAATGCGCGGCCTATCGTGCAGGAGTTCTGGAAGCCGTCAATCACACCCGAGGAGGACGCGCAAATGTCACGCACGTTTACGCTCGCGCGGCGGAGCAGTAACGCGAGTGCCACGTCATCGTTCAAGGCGCCGTCTATCCTCAGCGCCACCTTCACAGATCCCCTCGATGCGATGTCCACCAACATCGACCGCGAGCGATCGAGCATCCATTCCGCGGATCAAGAGTGGAGCAACTTTGACCGAGCCAGGGACAGGGAACGTGAGAGATCTGGATACGTACACCCTGATGACCGTTCGGTGCATGGCAGCAACCAAAGGCTCGACGACCGTATCGGATTTTCCCAGATTACGACCACCTCTCCGAATTCCGCAAGCTACTCTCGCGGCATCCACGTCCCCCCTCCGTCCGCGAGCCGACCCATCGTCAACAAGAGATCATTCACGATCGAGGATGCGTTCCCCCCGCAACCTGGCCCCGGATCGAGGATGTGGAACTTGGCTTCTCGCTCCTCGTTCGAGGCCCGTTGGGACGGCTCCTCGCGATCTCCCCAGACCCCCGAGGAGGTAGGACGGAGTTGGCAGTCCTCACAACTCCGAGGGCGGTTCTCCTCGCAGGACATGCGACACTACTTTCAGCAAGAGGGGAGTTACCATGGGTCTCGCCGCGTCCACTCGCACCGTGAGGACTTTGAGGACGACGGATCGGACGATGGATTCGATAGCCGGAGTTGGCGTGCGCGGGATTACAACGAACGGCGTATACAGGATATCGAGGAGGAGCTACGGAAGCGGGAGGAGGCTGCGAATAAACGGGAGGAGGAGCTGGCGAGGAAAGCGGAGGAACTGAAGCGCGAGGACGAGATCAGGAAGAAAGTGATCGATGAGCAGAGGCGCGAGGAGGAGGAAGCTCGGAGATTAGAGGAAGAGACGAAGCAGAGGGAGGACGAGGCCCAGCGCGAGGCGGAACTGCGGCGAATGGAACAGGAAGCCGAGCGAAAAGGACGAGACGCAGCGAGGAGATTGGAGGAGGAGGCGAGGAGGAAAGAACAAGAGGCGAAAAAGAAGGAACGAGAGGCTCAGCTCAAGGAAGAAGAGGCCAAACGGAAAGAAAAAGAGGCAAAGCATAGGGAGTTGGAGGCGAAACGAAAGGAAGACGAGTTGAAGAAGAAGGAGCAAGAGGCGAAACGAAAGGAAAACGAGTTGATGAAGAAGGAGCAGGAGGCGAATTCGAGGGAGATGAACGCGCGACAGAAGGAGGAAGAAGCAAGAAGGAAAGAGGAGGAGGTTAGACTGATGGAAGAAGAGGCGAGGCGCAAGGGGTTGGAGGCAAGGCGAAAACAGGAAGAGGCAGAGCGGAAGGAGCAAGAGGCACGGCACAAAGCGGAGGAGGCCACTCTCAGAACGGAACAAGCTCGGAAGAAAGAGGACGAGCTGCGCAAACGCGAGGATGAACTCAGGCGCAGGGAAGAGGACCTCAACCACAGAGAGGCAGAAATGCGTCGTAGGGAGGACAACCGGTTACAAGGGGAATTTCGGAAGCGAGAGGAAGAAATACGCCGACAGAGGGCCGAGGACAAGAAGAAACAAGAGGTTTGGGAGGCTTGGCCTCCCGAGACGTTTCGATCTACGTCCTCGCCTCAGACGCCTAACTCTTCGGGACCCTGGCCGATTCCTAATCATAACGAGCGTAGCACACCTACCGCGGCGAGCCCACCTGTCGATCGAGTCAGTACGAGCGCTTCCGGTCGTGGCAATCCTACCAGTGGGTGGTCATCGACATCCGCACGAACCACGTCCACCAGCAGTACCCAGTCGTCGAGTACTCCAAAACCGACAGCTCCGGCGACTCCAACACCGAAGACGCCGACTAGCAGCACTCCAAACCCATCGCTGACGGAGGCTGAATTCCACCGACGACAGGCCGAGCAGGCTCAACAACGCGAGGAGCAATTTAGACGTGAGCAAGCGAGATTGGCCATGCAGGAGCACGAAAGGCAGGCCAAGGCAGGTAAAACGATGTCCAAAGAGGACGTCGTGAAGCTGTTCGAGGCTCATCGCAACCAATGGGACAAGATCCAGACGTTGGGGTCGCTGATATGGGAAGACTTTCCCTGGCCCATGTTCAAGCGTCCGAAAGGTCCTGACGACCTGATTTCGCCTGCCATCACCGCGTATATGCTGTCGTCGATCCATCCCCAGGACAGAGCGACGAAGGAGCGTATCAAGGACAACATTCGGAGATGGCATCCTGACCGTTTCAACTCGCAACTCCTTCCGAAAGTCAAGGAGAGCGAAAGGGAACGAGTCTCCGAAGGCGCTGGATCAGTTGCGAGGATACTCAACGACCTCTTGCGAATGCACTCACAAGACAGTTTCTGACGTGGAAAGGAGTGAGTGTCCAACATGTACGACTCGGACGGTCAAAACTCAGTTCGTCGCTTGACCGTAGCTCAACCATCATGCACTATGATACCCATATATCAATCGTCATCTGTATGCATATCTCAGGACCGGGACACGTCACCTGCTACTACCCATAGGGAGGAATGTTGTTGTACTATACGTTGGGCATCGCCATGGCGTTCTTCAAAGTTTCATGTATGCGGGTGCTTTGTCGTCGCTTCCGTAGCCCCAGAATAACACGTATTTTGAAAAAAAAAATTGGTGGAGGTTGGGGAATAACCTGGGGCGTCATCAAATTTGGACCCCATCGAATGACATCCACGACGACGCGCGTGTACGATCGTGCATGAATTTGACCACGGACCGTCATGTCGAGCCCACGTTCGTCGACCTTTCCCTTGCCAACAGCTGGTGCGACGTACTTTTCCAATTCATCCCGGTGGCATTGCCAATGCTGTCTTGCGGACACCCCAAGTCTGGTTTGGAAATGGTACCCAACGACACCCATATTCAATCATTGCTCAAGGCAAGCACCATCAGCGATATACATAGGACTGATACCCGTGCCCTTCGCTTTCCTTCTTCCAGAGTTTGACTCTGGTGCGCACATTCGTCGACGTGGCAAGGAACGCCAACTCATTGAACTCTGTACAACGTCCGGCAATACGTACGTTTCCGGCGACTCGCTCAAGGACACGGTGGATATCATCTTGGACAGCTGCGACATGAACGCCGCTGCCAAAGCCACATCTCCTCCGTCGTTCCTCGAGATCTCACTCACGTTTGATTTATTGTTAGCTTACTTGTTCCAGGTATTTTCGGCGGTAAACTTGTCCATCCGCCAGCGAATAGAGAACGTTCAAAGGGAGTGAAAGTCTGTGCACGTTTGAAACACGTTTTGACCGCCTGGCTCGCTTGAACGCACGTATGTCCGGTCCGTGGCGATGCGAAATTTTGTTCGAGCACCACCTTTGAACAGGCACGTACTTGTCTGGAACGACTTGCGCGCCCCTTTATCATTCCCTGCGATCAGTCGCAGGAAACAAAGTTCTGTCGTTGGACATGTCAGGGTTGCCGACCGACACGACCGACGTTTCTGATGGACATGGAAGCCCACTGAACGCACACACTATCCCACACAGACATACTTCACGCAATCCATTTACTCCGCCCATCGGTCCGACAGATGCCAACGCCACAGAACAGGATCGCACTGACCCCCACCTTGACAATAAGTAAGTACCCATAAGCGTGTATATTGACACCAAACAGCGAACCTCCATCAACGCGGACCTATTCGACGGGATATATGTCGCATCCGAGCCAACGAAACGAGCAATGCATCAAGGGCATCCCTAGAGGCCGCAGCAGCGCGCCCTTTAGACATCAAACCTTGGCGCCGGCCCTGGCCATCATGCATTCATGAGCGGGATGCCATAACCATAAGCCCCGCCCTACGGCTGGATCCGAGGACTAGCCAGTTGAAATCGCGGGGTCATGGATCATTGGTTTACGACAAGCATTGATCTCATCGTGATCAGGCGGAGCTCTCCGCCTCCACTATGTGAGAGCGGTATTCACTCAGGGAAGCGACGTGGCCGCATGCGGGAGTGCACTAGAAGCCACAGAAGGCCCGGGTTGCCCACGTTCGGAGTGTCATCATTCGAGTGGAAATGAAAGAATGGAAACCACTTTGCAAGCATTTTTTCCCAAGCTTTCGGCGGCTGTAGTTGGCCACATCGATCCCGCGAGCATTTCGCTCCAGGGGATTGTGTGACGCGTTAATCACACTCGCTACAACGCTGGACGGCGTACGATGAAGTCTCGGTGAGCTCCCAACCAAGCACGGATACGCCGCGTACAGGACCTCTAGCCCCCGGAGACACCGCGGAACGGCGAGCGCATCGGACGTTTGCGTCATACAGATCTAATCTTTGTGTCCTCGGTGGTCAGTCGCGCGGAGAAGGGTGTTGAGAGTCTAATCGCCATCGAAGGCCAGCAGACGCACGATAACCCCAACGTCAACGCCCAACGCTCAACGTCAACGCCGGTCCGAAAGGCTCGCAAGCCCAAGCGGGTTAAAGTGCTCATTCAGAGAGCGCATCGCATCGAACCTGCATAATGGCTGCATTCCACACCTGCCCCCCGAATCGAATCAACCCCCGCTACGATAGGCGTCCGACGCGAGAGATTCTGCCGAGACCGGTGTCATATCAGATTCCAGGCCTCGGGTAGGGTCCACGACGTCGGCATCCAAGAAAGTAGTCCGTCATGCGGGGAAGATTCAAAACTCCATATCATAATTAAATAATCGCGCTGCGCGCTCGGCTAACACATGTGTGTTGCAGAAAACCCATTTAGCCGTATTGAGAATGAGAATGCTGGCACTGTCTGTCGTCCCGATGGCTTGTTGGTCGTTTGAGTAACGCAACGCCGTCGGACGCGCGAGAAGAAGAAGAGCGGACGACTCGGAGTCGCGTGTGGACGTTTAAACTTTTTGAACCACCATCGATGGACGTCCGAGTGGGACTCTCGACCCCGGGCCTGGCGCAGTCGACGTCGATTCCGAGCTTTTCGTACCCACGCAACGGAGCGTTCGATTCGATCAATTATCGTAGCGCTCAACCTTCGCGGGCCGAGGCTCCAAGTTGCAAGATCCAACAGCACATTGCGCATCGATCCGCGGTGCGTTGCCACGGTTATCGACCCACTCCCGATGGCCACGGTCGTTGAATATTGAATGTTGAACATACGGTCTGCACTGTGCACGCTTACCGCAAAAGCCTTTTTCCTACTGCACCCGCCTCTCGAGTACGTAGGCTCAAGACAGGGTTGGTTCTCTTCCCGAAGCGCGCGGACCCACACGGCCATCCTAGCAGCCCAAAACCGACGCTCGTCTTGCCTTTCCCGTCCACACACCGACGAGCCCGCGATACGTATCCTGCGCCCTAACCGCGACGCGCGTCCCGCTAGCTTGGACACTTGGAGGTATACACCCGCAGAATGGGGATTGTGCGCTACATCGTTGCTTGCTTCATCGCCGCACCACCGTCGCCATCACCGACGTGAAGAAGGTCAAGTGGATACAGTCCGAGTATGTCCTATCCTACCCATCCGCCCCACGCCGACCCGGTCGTCCACTCCACATGGGCTCCACATGCTACGATCACGGCGCAGCGTGCAAGTACTTAGAGCGGGAACGTGCACGCACGCGTACCAGGTCGCCGGGTGGCGATTGCCTCCCAGGGAAGAGTGTATCTGATAAAATTGGCATGGAGGTGTTTGGCTGCGCGTGCACGGGTGGCTTCTACTTCTTTGCTCTTTCCTACTTTTGCGTCTTCTGCGTCTTCTACATCTTCGCCGGTCGTGCATGTGCACATGCACGGATCCAGATCTTGGGACCACGCAGCCCTCGCGATCCGATCCATACGTTCGTTTCCCGTCCTCGACTTCTGGACCGTCCGACGGCGCAAAGAAGCGTTGGAGCATACTGATTATCGCTCCAGGCACGCCGGACCATGCGACGACAGACACGTACCGACGGCGATCAGCAATACCAATACCGTACATGTCACATCTCCCGCCTAGCTAGAGCACAACTTGAAGTGTGGTTGTGGGGTGCCCTCGCGTGGCCGACACGCGACGCGGCGACCGCCGCTACGGATCGGCACTGTAACTGGGCGGGTGCCCCAAACACCACAGGGCGGTCTATTTTCGGTAGGAAAGGATTCAATTTGGGGACGTGATCAGCTAGGGTTGACTTTTAGCATCGCTTATGGGTAGACGTTCTAGAATCTGGAATCTGGAGTCCGCTTGTTTGCGGTCATGATCGCGGTTATCGTCCACGTCCACGCGCGCATGGAG
Source organism: Sutorius eximius (assembly GCA_038089815.1). Taxonomy (NCBI): domain Eukaryota; kingdom Fungi; phylum Basidiomycota; class Agaricomycetes; order Boletales; family Boletaceae; genus Sutorius; species Sutorius eximius. The sequence continues at coordinate 10,494 of JBBPLN010001024.1, forward strand.
AGCGGCCATTCCTTGAGATGGTCGACTTGGTCATGTGCAAGTAGGAGCGAGGGGAGATTATTCGAACCGATATTGGTATTTCAATGGATAGACGTGGCGGCATGGCTGCGGCGGTCATGTCTGGGGAATGGCATTGATAGAGCG
>JBBPLN010001025.1:0-10631 GCA_038089815.1 Sutorius eximius
CACCTCGACCTGAGTAATCGTGAGTACTCGAGCAGTGGAAGCAAGTGTGAATAGATACCTCTTGAAGAACATCACCACTTGGCCCGCCGTGCGTCTTGCCTGGGATTGGACTCGATCTCCCGCGTTGTTCCTAGTGTGTACAGACGACGAAGCTGTCAGCCGATGTCATTTGGCGGCGGAATGGTGGGCGTACGGCGTCAGAGTCACTATCCTGTGTTGCGGGTTGTTCGTCTGGCTGCTCTTGGTTACAAGCAGATATCCACAGCGCTTCAATATAGCATCCAACGCGGCAGCCATGCAGAAATACTCACATACGAGTCAGGTAGAATATCGCCAAGGTCGCGCACTGTAACTCTCCCATTGGCCCATCCAGTGGCAAGATATTTACAGTCCAGGGAAATGGCAATCGACCATATCCCTTCACCGTCTTCGATGGCAAGGTCACACTGGTTGGGAGTCGACGTGTCCAGGAACAGGATGGAGCGCGATGTGTAAGCAGCAATGAACTTGCCATTCGCTGCCAGAGCGATGGATTCGATCCTGCCGCTACATTGAATCGGCCATGAATCGGCGTGTTGGACCGCGCCACTGGCAGACACAACAAATGACTTGACCTTGTTCTCATTCGATGCCGCGAAGATTTTTTGGCCGTCATTTGACCATGCGAGTGGTGTAATTGCATACATGGAAGGCGTGACATTCCTGATGATTGCGAGCTGGTCGCCGTTGCGAGTGTCGACGACGCGGATTGAGCCACGGGCACAAGAAGTGGCGATGTACTCGCCGTTCGGTGAAAACTTGACGCCGTACACATCACCGTCATGGATGAGCGGGCCAATGAGTTTATCTCCGGTGGTTATAGACCAGATATTTGCATCATAGTTGCCACCAGATCCGGTTCCAGTGGCGAATGCGGTCGAATCGTGGGAGATGTCCACCGCGTAAACCGACTTCTTCTCCTCCACGTCGACAACTTTTTCGCCAATCTCCGCGTCCCATACGCTCGCGCCGACAGCTGTCCCGCATACAATCTTCTTGTGATCTGCAGAAACAGAAATGGCGTAGACTTCCATCTTCGTTTGTCTCACATTTTGGCTGTCTTCGAGTCGCCAGCATTGCATCCCATCGCAACCCCCGCCGAAAACGTGTTTTCCGTCCGGGTGAAATGCGATCGTCCGTACTCCGCTGTGGTTACCCTTGTCAAGTACCACAGCTGCATCTTGGTGTATGGTTGGCATTCAGTACAATTGGCACTCGGTGCTGCTACCCACCTGTCTTTTTTGACGACATGCTGGTCGATGGGTACACCATCACCGGTAAGATGGAGATGTGTCGTTCTAATTGTGAGTTACAAGGCTACCTGATAAATATCTTTCTCCATGCTCTTAAATGAGTCACTGGAAGCCACTCCACTGCATGCCGGCCGCCTCGTGTGAGCCTTGAGTGAATCGGAGTCCTCTCAGGGACAGCCAGGAAAGTTGTTGAGGACTTGGCTCATTGCCCGAGGCAGTCCTAACTCGGAAACCTGCGTGCACAGCTGCACTCCGCATTAGGCCACCCTACGATATGCCACGCACAAAACACGTGCATCTCAGGACGCGTTGGAACAGGCAGTGTTTAATAGCGCTCATGGCTTAGGACAAGACCCTTCACAGGATCCCGGGAGCAAGGCATGCACTGCCTGGACGCCCACGGTTCCATTGATGTCTGCCTCGAACAGACCCGAGGTCCTCTCGCATTTGCTGTTCTCGGCGTCGGGTAAACGGATGTCGCACGTTCGTACGTGGCCCACACTCCCTCTCACGAACAGTTCTACCCCATACTCATCCCTCGTTAATGCCAGCATCAATCTTGGGTGACAAATCCTGTGGTGGATGGATCCGAGCGAACATCGAGAAGAAATCCACCAAAATTGGTTGTATCCAGGTTCCACACTGCGGTTTGGTTGTCGGTCATATGAACTAGGTATGTGGGCTCCCACCATCGGGTGCCCATCACTTTCCCGTACTTTTTGCTGCAAGACAACTTGACATTGCCATATTTCGATATTCTGGCGAATAGGTGGCATGGACAACTCAGTTTACGAACCTTCGCAGCATCTCCAGGCCTCGGCCTTTAGAATCGACGTCAAAGGCTACTTAGTGCGAGCTAGCGGACATGGAGACGACACATATGTGATCGGTATGTTGCATCTAGCCTGATAATTGATGTTGATAAATCGGTGAGAACTCGAACAGGTAAATTGAAAGAGCAATCGATGTTATTGGTCACTACTTAACTCGCAGACCACGTAGAATCTTCCACGCCAGGCCCCTTTCATTTCCTAGTTGCTTTTTCTCGCGAGCGCATCTGCCCCAACCATGCGCCTTGTACCAAGGGCGGGCGACCCTCCACTCCGCCCATGGCCAGTCCCTGGATGGGAACGACATCCCAATCAAGCAATAGGGTAAGTGAGTTTTACGATCGTCTCCAGTTGACGGGGTTAATCTCGTCGATCATGTTGCAGTGCGATGGCAACCCCTGATCGAAAGTGGGGAGGATCCGCGCTTGTCTCCGTCGTCGACAAGCTCATCAGTCATCAGCTGCATCGAAACGGTTCCCACAGGAAACCGAGCCACAGACGCAGGCGTTTATGATCGCCATCCAATTTCTCGGCTCCAACTATTCGAAAAAATGTTACAACGTGAGTCCCTTGGCATCACGACCCTTCCTAGGTACTCCAAACCACCCCAGCTTGTTACACAAACATCATCATTTTCGATGTCATATGTAACATCCACGCGCTGTTACTACAAGTACTGTGGTGAGCTCGATTATAGAAGGACTTGAATTACCATGAGCGCAGCGATGAAACATATACTCGTCCATACTCACATTCCAGTGTGGTATCAGCATGTCTTATGTGAGATCACCTCATTCAATGTGTCCCGTCCCCAATGCCTGAGCGACAGCAACACATCCACGCGGGGAACCTGAAGGAAATAGCAACTTTGTCTACTTCTTCATGCTGGTTCGCCGTGAGTGTTGGCACGCAAGTGCGAGGAAAGTACGCATACCATTAAACGAAACCCCTCAGCGGGCGATTCGGTCGGATTATTCGTTCGTTGTGTCTAACAGGATATGGGCTGTCGTGATACGGTATATCGCGACCAAGAAAGAACGGACCGAGGTCACTTCCTTTGGTTCCGCTGAGAATCGTCCGGGAGAAGCTCCTCCGTTTCTTCTAACAGACGATTTACGCTTAATACGCCATGAGTGATAACCGCAAAGAACTAGAGAAGGAAAACTAACCGAGTATTCTACAGGCCTTGCGACTGTTCGCTGAGATCGTCTGTTAGACATCGCATGGTGAGCGGTCATCTATGAAGGAGCTCACCCGCACACGTTTACCACCCATCCTCTTGTGGAAACAGGTACCAATCGGTTGCCCCGCGAGTCGCTGACTGGTGGGACTAGAAGTGATGGTAAGCTGGCGTTGGCCTCACGAGTGAAAGAAGGAGGCGTTTCGTCGACTCCTGCGATGCAACACCGCACTCTTAAACACGTTCCCTCATGCTTGATATGGGTTAGCCCATCAAAGCCTCGTGTCCTCGGCGATTACCCTCACCCGGACTCCGACAATCACCCTCCGACCTCGAGGCTCGAGTACCGTTATGCCAAATCAGACTTGCGAGCGCTCGAGCTGTGGAAGAATTCCACGAATGATGATGGTGATGAATGTGCGCACTCTGAACCCGAACCATCCCGTCTCCACATGTACCATATGTATTGTCTCTCCGGAGTCCGGGTTTGGATGATTAATCGATTACGCCCACATCCATGCTTCTTTGACATTTGCAAGCGCAACATTGTCTTCGCGCGCAACAACGCCTCGCTCGACGCACAGATAGTGCGACACGCTCACGGTGAGTAGATTCGTCTGTCGGCCCCAACATAGCACCGTGTACGACACAGGCTGGGATGATGGATCATGCGCCTTTTGCACGCAAAGGTCCTGAACATATTGCCGCGCGTATGAAACGAGGGTACAAACAGAACTATCATACGAGTGAGTTTCTCATCGGCGAAGTGGTCATACTCACGATTCACACTGAGCGCTGAGCCATACCTCAGTGGCGCCACTTGGGTGCGCTGTCCTCCCGAACTCCTGAGTTTTGCGAGAGAAACCGAGCGTGTTGCATCTCCCGTCAAATTGGATCGTGAGTCTAGAGGATACGAAATTTTTGATTGTGAATCGTCGGACCTCAGAATCATAGTTGAACGTTTCAACGCTGTAGCGATGCAATAGGCAGGGAAAGGGAGGGAGGTCATCTGTGGCAGTGTTGCCTATGTTCTTCTCGTAACCAACCAACCCTCGCACCAGCGGGCAAATCCTTCATCTGGAGAATGTACAATCCATGGCGCTTGGATTCCAGGACCTTGTGTAGAACCAGTCCGCCTAGCACCTCAAAACGCCTACCAAACTAGCAGAGAACGCATACACACTCGGACACTCTTGATTCAATGGGATTACTCAAGTGCTTTCCGGAAAATTCTGCTGCCACAGGGCACAAACGTCGGAAAAGCTGTGTGTTCTTCCAGCACTGCATTGGAACCGACTGTCCTCTTGAGCGCTTGCTAAACCCAATTGCAGCGTCCACGAACCCCAGCTCTGTTTTGCTTCGCATGATCCATCCACCGCATTAGTTGTTTGGACGGTCGAGCCCCATCCAGCTGGAGTGCATTCAGTGTACACATGTCGCACCGCGAGAATCACGAATGGGGCCCGGACTGACTTCCGTGCTGCCCTGCGAGGTTGCTTTCTTTTATTTCACTCATAAACAGTCTTGTCATGTTCGAAAACTACGGCTTTGCGCAGCAAATGTCATAGCAAGGTTAATAATGGAATGGCTGGTATCACTAATAATGTCCCCAGGTAGCACGAATTCGTGCACCTACTAATGGTATCCACATATGTCGCCTATAACCGTCCTCGACACCTCAGCCATAGCGATATATCCATGTAGGAATCGTGATCAGAAAAGTAATCTTGACCGATCTCCGCTGATGTGATTCATTGAGTCTTGGGATATGAAACTGAGGAAAGGGTGCGCACCTTGACATGGACTCCGGTGGAAGGTTGAGACGGATCCATTGTTTGTTGCGACTGCATGGCATGAACTGTGGTGGCATGTTGGATTATAGCCAGACTGCTGCGGTGACATATTTACCACCAAGAGTTGCTTTTTTCCGCTTGGCGGGTGATTTGCGCTGTGGCCCGTGATCAGCGAGTGCGAGCAACTGGGGAAAGAAGGCGACAAACCTGGGGGTATTTTGCGATGGCGACGGATCGCTAAGGCGAGACATCAGACACCGTACTATTGATATCCGTCCATCTATCAAGAAGCACTCACTTGTCTACTACGTCTTCCACCCATCCTTTAAAACAATGAGTGCGAGTTTGCTCGACTGGCGAGGTTGCTGATCAAGAAGTAGTGGTGGGTTGTCCTCGGCTCAAAGAGCGGAAGAAAGGAGTGGTTTGGGTTACGCTGCGTGGGGTACAATGTTTTAAATATGCCTGACACGCGACACGGTCTCGGAGCGGGAGCACAGCATGGCGGTGAGCGCACAGCCTATGAATTTTCTCGAAAATAAGGGTCGTTTCGCGGACCCACAACTTCAAATCCTGTGCTGTAGCCTTGTCTCGAGAAGTCGGGTGCACAGCCCGCAAGTTCCCCGACGACCGCTATCGTCACAAACACGTTTCCTCGGATCTGTGCCGCACTGTGTGATTGTGCTCAGTTATGGGTGCCTCGTGTCTTCGGAGGACGCAATCCCGACAATTGCAAGGCGGTCTCTGGGAAGCAGGCGCATAAGCTCCGCAGTCCTCACGATACGGTCGCCTTGCAGAAGGGTTTGCAGGTGTTTGGCATTGGTTTCAATGTCTTTCCGTCGGTACAAACCGTGCAGAGCCTGTGCAATGCCGTGCCACACAAAACGTGCGCATTCCAAGTCGGATCCGACAACTCGCACTCGCACTGCGGAATGGAATTCATGGCGGTGAACGTACCCACAACTCGACTCGTCGAGGCTTTTGCTACGTCACGCCCACGATATGTTCACGGAAAAACCCGCGGTGGTTGCTACACCCATCCAACCCCTCTGGATCCGCACCGACCACCCTCATCGTGCGCTTGCTGAATCCAATTCAATCAGGTCGGACAGACGATTGGCAAACAAGCTGTCAGCTAGATCCACTTAATCTTGTGACATTGCATCCTCTACTTTGTATCTGAACCCGTTCGGACTGCGGGATACATGCGTCTCGCACCGTACCACACGTCATATCTTTGCGGATGCGATATTTTACCAGCCTGCCGTTGTCTGTGAATCATTGCAACTGCGAACCGAGGCGGGCCTGTCGACATCGGATGCTCTCCCGTGCGTCGTCAGGGTCATGGAGTTGGACGAAGCATCATCGCGGCGCAATCGTGCATGTGTCCACAGGTCTTATGGAGACACTTGTTAGACCATCCCAAATCACTCTCGAAGTGCATTTTGATCGTGTATCCAGAAACGCCCTTTCGTTCACATTCCGACATCAACGAGTCCCACTTCGTCGCCGCATTCCACTGCCTCCATGGGTCCCTTCGCCAGTTCCCGATCCACAGCACATCCATGCGGGAAATGCGATTGAAAGCCTCATCGACAAGGTAAGGATAGCCTTGCCAGACTCGCGCTGGTGTGGTCGGGCCTGAGTCCCACAACATAGGGGAAAGGGAAAGTACGTGCCGTCAGACGAACCCCCTCGGAAGAGGGTTGAGGTGGATCGTTTGTTCGCCCCGCCTGATAGGACTTGATCTCACAATATGTCAACACTGGTCATCAGAAAAAGACGCACTGGGTTGCGTTCCTTGGGGTCTGCGGAGCGTTGTCCACTAGGAGCGGTGCCTTTGTTTAGATTGGTGGGCTTAACGGCATTGACAGGAGATTTGGTCTATAACATTTAATCAGCCCCTGCACACAAACTCGAGGAACAACGAGCCTTTAATTTTCCTGTATATCTCGCGACCGTCCGCTAAAATGGCATGTCAAACGCACTGCGTTTCGTCATTATGGAAGAAAGCGCACATACTCGCTTACGTTTTCCCGGAGCCATCCAAAAAGGACCCTGACTCGTGACGTCGGCTCGCGAAGGCGGTCGGGAAGGCGATTGATGATCCGCAGACTGACGCAATTTTCCGGAGACTCGATCCCGCTTAGGCAAAGGCACGCCCTCGTTATGCTTCCGAGTCCCCTTCTGTAGCAACCTCTTGAGCATCAAAATGCCCTGGCAGCATCTTTTCCCGAAAGCGGTTCCGGAGGGTACGTCATGGGTATGATATGTGCTGCCCTGGGTCTCGGTACCTCGTTTCCATGTAGATCGGAGGATGGTGGGGAGGATGGCTACCTCAAAGTTGGTGTGATGAAAAAGGGAATATGTGGTCGCCAACCTCATCAAAGTTGAATTGGGGGCCGGGCAGGCTGGATGGAACCTCGAGCTGTGCGGCCGTGAGAACCTGCTTTGGACGGAAAAGCGCCAAGGATACCTCGAGTAGATCAGTATCCTCATTGTGTGTCTTGGGATCCGGTCCATTTGAATTTCCGGGTTCATCCTGGTGCGTCCACAAAATGAGAGTGAGCGGACGTCGTTTTTGCGACCTGATGGCGAACTCCTACTGGATTAGAGTCGCCATCCGATGTTACAGGTTGCTCATCTGGTAATCCTTCGTGTGTCTAACATGATGTTAGTCTAAAACTTGGAATGGGACAAGCACTTACATGGGGAGTACCGTATAAGTCTGGGAGAATACCACGAAGATCACGCACAGCAATCTTTCCGTCACGCTGCCCAGTTGCTAGATGCTTGCCATCTAAGGAGATGTCGATCGAACGTATCTCTTCAGTATCAATGACGGGGCCAATTGGGATGAGAGTCGATGTTTCGAGAAACGAGAGGGAACGGTCTGCGCTGGTAGCGACGAACTGGCTATTTGCTGCGATTGCAATAGACCTGACGTCGCCAAGCCGCGGTGATTCAGCGAGCACAGTCCCCGTGGATACCAAAGACGACCTGATTTTCCCGTCATCCGATGCAGCAAAAATTTGCTGGCCATCATTGGACCATGCGAGTGGCGTCATGGCCCATCCTGGGGGTGTGACCGTCCTGACGGTGATAAGGTTGTTGCCATTACGACTGTTGAAGACATGGATCGATCGACGCTCGCAGGCTGTGGCGATATACTCGCCAGTTGGTGAAAACTTGATTCCGTCGACGTAGCCTGTAAGAATGCTACGAGGAGATAAGGACAGAGCGCGCGGCTAGTAGGATAACTCAGTCGCGTGCGGGCAACGGACTGGGATATATATTCACCTAGTAGGATAACTATGTACGGGGTGAGTATAATCATGGTGGTACAGCAATGCGGGCTTACCTCAGTCGTGTGCGGGCAACGGACTGAGGTAGAGGCTGTCGAGCCAGAAACTATATACGCCTATCTTTAAGTACTGTTTGAGAAAGGAAAGGTGTGGTACAAAGGGTCAACACAAAGCAAAGGAGGTGAGTATACAAAGGATGTCGTCGCATGCTGTGACAACCCTGTCTTGCTATGTTCTGTATTGTAACCAAGTACAAAGGAGAATGTAATCTGAAGTGTGTAGAAGTGTGGCACCGGTCCGATGTGTGGCTGCACGCATGCTTGCTTATTTCGACACTCCCCCTCAAGCTGTGCAGAGCCTGAGCTCGGATGCAAAGTGTTTGACTTTCGGTGAGGGGAGTGCTTTCGTGAACGTGTTGGTGACCATTTCTCCAGTCGGACAGAAAATGAGTCGGATCTTTCCATCATTGATGACCCAACAGATGAAATGAAATCGCATGTCAATGTGCTTTGTATGTGCATGGTATTGATGGTCTTTTGCGAGTGCAATGGCTGACTGGTTGTCGGAGAAGACAGTGGTGGGATCAGCTATGGCAATGAACGTTTCAGCTATGAGAGATCGAAGCCATAAGGCTTCCTTGGTGGCGTGCGTTGCACCAATGTATTCGCTCTCTGTGGTAGATAATGAGACGATTTCTTGACGCTTGGAGCTCCATGAAATGGCGCCTCCGTTGATCAGGAAAGCATAGCCCAATATGGCGTGGCGGTCTTCGATGACACTGCCATCTGTGTCTGTGTAGCCCACAAGCGGCCTTTCTCCCCCTCCATACATGAGCTGCAGCGATTTCGTGCCTGCGAGGTAATGGTAAATGCGCTTTACAGTGTCCCAGTGCGCTTGTCTGAAGTTGGACAAAAAACGAGATACTTGTGACACGGCATACAAAATATCGGGCCTTGTCCTGAGCGCTGCATACATGAGCGATCCAACAGCCTCCTGGTACGGTATGTAGCGCATGGCGGCGTGTTCTGCAGCAGTCGATGGGGACTGCATGACGCTGAGTTTTGTGCTCGGATCCATGGGGGTCGAGATGGGCTTGAGCTCGTCGAAGTTGAAGCGGTGAAGGATCGAGTCAATGTAGGTCTTTTGTGAGAGGGCAAGTGTGTGTTCGCCGTGGTTTGTGACTTCGATGCCGAGTAGCCAGTGCAATTCTCTGAGGTCTGTGACTTCGATGAAGCGGCTGAGCTGCACTTTCATGGTGTTGATGAGCTCGAGCGTGGTGGCGGCTATGGTGCAGTCATCGATGTGCATGACTATACTGGTGAGCGTATCGTTTGTCCACTTGACGAAAACGGCTTGGTTGACCTCACACTGTGTGAAGCCAAGCTTCGTCACCAGGATCTCCACCAAGCGTTGATACCAACGGCGACCGCTCTGTTTAAGTCCGTACAGGGTTTTGTGCAAAAGACAGACATGGCGTGGGTGGCTGGGATCAGTGTAACCGGGCGGCTGACACATGTAGATAATTTTGTTGTCCTGTAGTTTGCTGTTGAGTTATGTGCCCTTGATATCGATCTGATGAAGTTTGAGGTCTTGTCGGGCGGCAAGGGCAAGAACGGTATGGATGGAGGTGAGCTTGGCAATGGGCGCATATGTGTCAAAGTAATCGACGCTGGGTACCTGAGAAAAGCCTTGGGCGACGAGGCGCGCCTTGTAGCGCACGATGTTGCCGGTGGTGTCCTTCTTTGCATGGAAGACCCATTTCAACCCTATTAAGTTGGTGCCTGCTGGGAGATCAGCAAGCTCCCACGTTCCTGCCTTGTTGAGCATCTCAAGCTCCTCACGGATACCATGTTCCCATTGCGGCCAATCCGAGTGGCAGTGTGCTTCTGCGAGCATTGCCGGTTCGAGTGCTTCAGCTGCGGCGGTACCTTGTTCGACGAGCATAGTTAGTTTGCACTCATTGTAGTCCTGGGTGTACCTTTTGTCTATAGCCACTAGTAGTTGCTCGCTCGTGCCAACACCTTCGAAAACGGTCAGCTCAGATGGCGCGGGGGCTGGATCATCTGGGATCAGTGCAGGGATCTGGATGCCACAAGGGATGGTGGTGGTATCGGCTTTACCATTGATAATGTCAAGTACGCGCTGGCTAGGCTTGTGCATGCACTGAGGGCGTGATTCAGGTGCGTCGGGTGTTGCCAGATGATCAGGTGATGTAGCTGGCACGTTGGCAGGTG
>JBBPLN010001026.1:0-10622 GCA_038089815.1 Sutorius eximius
TTGTGGGAAGTTGGATTTTTCCTTGAGAATTGGAATGCGAGTGAGAATGGATGACTCAACTTTGAGGTCAGTCACATTCGGATGTTCACCATGATCTAAAGTTTAATTCTAAAGATGGAAGAACAACAAGGTATCAGCCTATGGGCACGTTAAAAATGAACATACTGCTTCAGAGAATCATCACGATATAAGTACACATTTCCAAGAAAGTGACCATTCAAGAAGATTTACAAAGACATCTGTCTCTTCCTCTCACCAGCCTCAGCAGCTTTCCTTTGAGGTCTCTTGTGCTTGTTTGCAAGCGGAAGGTAGATTGTGTTTCTTTCTTCTCCAATGACTGTCTTTAGCGTTCACTGCAGACACCTGATATTACGATTGGAGGGATCACGATTGAAATTAAACCTCAAGTGCTGGTCAACAGCTTTGTTCCAGAAGAAAGTGCTGGGAGCAAGGGTATACTTGCAGCATTCGTGGGTGAGGGGATCAAAGAGATCGGATTCATTATACCATCTTTTGGGTCCAATGTCTAGATTAGGTTCCACAGCATTTAGGTGATCCAGGGTATCCTGAGAAGGAGGAAAGGCATCTCGACAAAATATTTCATACCCTTGGTGATGTATGAAGGAGTGAGGAGTTTGAAAATAGGTCTGAGATGGGAAAGCCCATCCAGCACCCTCATAGGCAGAAGCTATGATTTCTCCTTCATAAATATAAGAAGTAGCATATGAATTGAACGGTGGACCAAGATGAGTTTGTTCATGAACCAGGGGCTCATATCCAACTTTAGCTGGTTGGATTTCAAAAGGAGTCATGAGATGTCCTGAGCAGACTGTTACAGGGGAATATTTTAACCCCTATCTTTTTTGCACTTAGACGTGCATCCGCCTGCCATTGACCGCTAGCGCCACTTAGACGCCCAGTCGCGTTCCAGTCGCCAAGTCTTGACTCGCACTCCTCGCCAACTTGTTTGGCCATGTTTACCTTTTTATAGAGTTCGCACAGCCTTACTCTGCCTCCTCATCTCCATGCTGTGCACCTCTCCCTTTTCATTCCCACTCACAGCCTTGAGGCTGTTCGCTTCTATTTAATTACCGCCTTCCATTCCAGCCACAGCCTTGAGGCTATGTATGGCTTCCATTGTTCACAGCCTTGAAGGCTGTTCGTGCTTCCATATCGCACAGCCTACCGAGGGCTATGCGATCATTAGTCTATATATGGTTTGTCATCGTAGATACGACATACGCATGTACAAACACTAGAATAGCTTATAAGGGACAAGCCCGCCTCCAGTGAACCTCAGTCTAGTTCACTTGGAGTTTTCCCCACCGAGCTCCTCTTGTGGATACGACTTACTCTCAGCTTTTCTTTGAGTCGCTGGCCTTGTGCAACCTATAGCTTTACCAGCTCCTTGGGTTGTTTCAATTTTAGTTTTGGCGATAATAGTGGGTAGGGCATGGGGTTCGTATCCCATCATGAGGTAGAATGGGGATTGATTGGTAGTGGAATGAGGGTGGTGATTATGAGCGAATTTGGCGTGGGAGATATGTTCCGACCACGCGGTGGGGTTTGCGCCACAGAAGATCCGGAGGTATGTTTCGATTTCCTGGTTGACGCGTTCGGTTTCTCTGTCGGTCTGTGGGTGATAAGCGGTGGAGAGGGCGAGGTCGTAGTTAAGGAGTTTTCCTAGTTCTCTGGCTAGGATGGACACAAATTGTGGTCCTTGATCTGAAATGATCTTGTCATAGAGGCCGAAACGAAGGTAAACCTTGTGGAAGAAGAGTGTTGCGATTCCTTCTGTGGTGACTGTTTTTGTAGTAGGGCAAAGAATTACCCCCTTCATAAGGCCATGGTCCACCACGACCAAAAGAGAATCGAAGCTGGCGGAGAGGGGGAGATTGGTGATGAGATCACACGAGACCTGTTGGAACGGGTGAGTGGCATGGGAGCGGATGGGAGTGAGTGGGGGGACCGTGGGGTGTGTGTTGGCCTTGTTCTGTTGGCAGGCAGCGCACCCTTCGACATAACGGCGGACGAACTGGGCGAGGCCTGGCCACCAGAATTTGGAGGCGATGAGTTGATGAGTTTTGAGAATGCCTGGGTGGCTGGCAGAGTCGTGGTTGTGACACCGGGCGACAATAGAGCGCCGAAGGGTATCATCTGGGGGGATATAGACGCAGCCTTTGAATGTGAGAATGCTGGCGGCGTATTGCCAGTCGCTGAGTTGGGAGCGAAGGGTAGGGGATATGGATTTGTCAAGGCTTTGGAGGGTGGTGAGGACGAGTGGGTCGGAGGAGGAGGCCGATTTGACGTGTTCGGCAAGGGTGGCATCAATGAGGTTAACGAAGAGAGCTGGGGGGAGAACAGTAACGGAGTCGTTGTCTGTGTCATTAACAGGGATGTGGTCCGGGCGTTGGGAGAGGGCATCGGGACCAGAGAGGAGTTTCCCAGCTATGTGTGTAATACGAAGGTCGAACTCAGAGAGGTCGAGGAGCCATCGGGCCTGGCGGCGGTTAAGATGTTGGGGTTGGCAAAAGTAGGTGAGGTTCTTGTGGTCGGTGAAAACCTGGACAGGAAAAGGGGAGTCATGGAGGTAGTGACGCCAGGAATGGAGGGCGTGGAGGATAGCGAAGAGTTCGCGGTTGTAGACGTCGTAATTTCGTTCTGCAGGAGAGAATGCTTGGGAGAGGTAGGAACAGGGACGCCATTCGCCATCAGTATCTGTTTGGAGGAGGATGCCACTGGAGGCCCATTTCGAAGCGTCCGTAGCGATGGCGAAGGGTCGAGTAGGATCAGGGAGGCGTAGGACCGGTTTGGCAAGGAAGAGTGCCTTGAGAGCATCAAAGGATTCTTGGCATGAGGGAGTCCAATCCCAGGGATGTGATTTCTTGGTTAAGTCAAGGAGGGGGTGTGCGACAGTGGAGAAGTCTGGGATGAAACGGCGGTAGAAGTTGGCAAAACCAAGGAAGGAGCGAATGTCGCAAGTGCGGGCTGGTGTAGGCCATGAGGCAATCCCGTCGAGTTTAACGGGGTCCATGGTGATCTGTCCCGGTTTGACGATCATTCCGAGGTATTCAACCTCGGAGGTGGCGAAAGTGCATTTCTCGAGTTTGAGGTGGAGGTTGAGTTCCTTCATTCGTTGGAGAACTCGTTTGGTATGCGCTTCATGGGTAGCCTGGTCTGGGGAGAAGATAAGGAGGTCGTCCATATAGATGACAAGCCATCCTTCGGCGATCATATCACGGAAGGAGTCGTTCATGAAGCGTTGAAAGGTGGCTGGGGAGTTGGTCAGACCAAAGAACATAACCGTTGGTTCGTAGAGTCCCTTGTGCATGATGAAGGCCGCTTTCCACTGATGTCCATCTTTAATGCGGACGTTGTTGTATCCCCAGCATACATCGAACTTGGTGAAAAGTTTTGCATTGTGGAGTTTATCGGTGAGGTCAGAGATGAGGGGTAGGGGATAGGCATCGCGGACAGTGTGTTTGTTAACGTAGTGGTAGTCCTGGCAGGGACAGAGTTTTCCGTCTTTCTTTTTGACAAAGAAAAATGGTGACGCTTGAGGTGAGTTGGAAGGTAGGATCTTTCTGGCACGTAGATTCTCTTCGAGGAATTCCTCGGTGGCCTGTCGTTCTTGTGGGGACAATGGGTAGACTTTGCCAATCTTTGGGGAAAAGGATTCATCTAGGTTGATCTCATGGTCATATGGTCGTGACGGAGGGACATGTTCGGTTGCCTCTTTAGAAAATACCAAGGTGAAGTCCGCATATTCAGGAGGTAGTGTTGCTTTTGGTTTGGCTTTGTTGGCTTCTGCAGCGAGTTCCATGGCTGTGGTAAGTCGGGCTATCTGGGCCGAAGGGATGAAGCGGGATCCGCATCGTATTACTCGGTGCATGAGATGATTGTCAAGGGCGTGTTGGGAGTAAAGTTGTGAAAGGGCAGGTTTGGCATCTTCGTCCATGTCAAGGTAATCATACAATCTGGCGTCCCAGACGGTGTCTACGTGGTGATGGCGAGGTTCCCTTCTGGTGAAGGTCGGCTGGAGGCGTAATTTGTGTTTTTGTTCGTCAGCAGAGCATTCCTGAAACAGGAGTTTGGACTGGTCTGTAGATTTGTCGATGGTAAGGGAGTTGCCAGCCCAATCGATGGCGGGGTTGGCTAGGCATAGCCAGGGGTGTCCGAGGATAACGTTTTCTCATCCACAGTTGATGAGGTAGAAGGTTACCTGGTGGGCGATTCCTTCGATGTTGACAAAGAGGGTGGTAGAGAATTTAATTTCTCCTGCTTTATTATGAGAGCTGTCCACGTTATGAATGTGGAGGGGTTCTTTGAGGTGAGTGGTAGGGAGCCGGTGTTGTCGGGCAAAGCCCCAATCAAGGCAATTGATATCTGCCCTGCTGTCGATGAGGGCGCGGGTGTCGACGACTTGGAGAGTGTGCGATGGTACCACGAGTTGAACAGGGATTTGAATTCCTTTCGTAGACGAGGGTACAAGTACATGAGCACATACTGGTGAAGGGGAATCTTGCGTCGAACGAGATCCCCTTTTTAAAAATCCTTCTTTGGGATGGTGAATCTAACCCTCCTGACAGTGGGTCCTTGGTCTTCTTCGTCATCCTCGACTTCTTTTAAGGCGGGGATGTCTTCTTCGGCAGAGATGCGTTGAACGCGTGAGGTCTTCTTTGGTTGGGTTGGGGTGGTGAATGCCCTGCAGTCCTTGCTTCCATGTCCCGGTTTGCGGCATCGGAAGCAGAGTTTATCCTTGATGCACTGAGCTCTTTCCTCAGTGGTGAGTTTGGCGACGCGAATAACGTCGACGTCCATGGTGTTGGGGTCTTTTTCTTTCCTAGGACGAGGTGTGAAGGCGGGGGTGTATGGCGCAGGGCCCAGATGTCTGCGAGAGGTCTTGATAGCACGGGATTGCTCATTGGTGTCCCATTCTTGGGCAGCTTCTTCGTACCACTTAGTGATGGTAGTGGGGCTAGGTTGGAGGTGGTTCACATTCCGCATGATCCATGGTGGGATCCCGTGGGCATAGTACCCTATAAGGGCGCTATCTTCGGTCAGCCCGGCTTCGGCTACTTTGTTCTGGAAGTCGGCGGTGTATTCTGCGAGCGAGGGTTCCCATCTTCCTCATCCTTTACTTTCCATCCTGGTGATAGAGAGCCAATGAACGGCGGAGGTGACGGTGCCTTGTTGTTTAAAGGCTTTGAGAAAATCTTCGATGAATTTTTCGAAGGTTCCAAGCGTGACAGTGATACCGGATATAGCCTTCTTTCGGAAGGTGGTGGCCCACGCGAGAGCCGACCCATCAGTCATGTAGGAGGGGGCGAAAGCAATGCGCTTTTCGTCCTTATCGTAGATGGCGGCGTTGACATGGAGGTAGAATTGCACAGATGTGATCCATGCTTCGGCTTTTGTGCGATTGCCGTTAAAGGTGTCTGGTCGTCCGAGATGGAGTTCGGTGGGTTTAGAGGTCATGCTTCCTGATGCAGGTGGATTGGTTACGAATGAAGTCCCTCCTGGGGTAAGGATGACAGGGTTGCATATCGAGGTGGGGGTGGTTGATCGTGGGGTTTGGAGTGCCCGAGTGTACGGGTGTTGAGGGATAGTGCAAGTGGGGGTGGGCGATGGAGGAGTTGGGGCGCGGGGGATGGTAAGAGAGGCCGAAAGTTCATGGGCTAAATCGGTGGTTTCTGCTTCTCCTTCGGGAGTGTGTAGTGTTTCGTCAGGGTCTTCTACTGGTGAAGGGGAATGGGGGGGTGATCTGGAAGAATCTGAGGCGGGTGCAGCGGGTTCACGAGGGCATCCCCAACAGGGATTGGTAGGTGGTTGGCGGCATATGGTGGCGGCATATAACGGTGATAGCCGCTAGAAGGAAAGCTAGTTCCTTTGTTATGCTTGGCCTGGGTAGGGACGAGCACAGCCTCTGTAAAACGTAGTGGTTGGTAACGAGGTGCCAAAGGAGGATCGGCTTAACGTGTCCTTGGTTGAACGAGGAGTGTCCCGTGTGAGGAACGACGAAGGTGAGACCGATGCTGGCCTTCCCCTAGAACTGCAGTCTAGGTTGGTGTACTTCGACCTGTAAGTCGTGGGTGACAAGGGGAGGAAGCAGGTTTTAGATTGCATGAAGCAGTAGGTACGACAGAGGGGAACTAGCTTGGCCTGAAGTAATTGAAAGGCCAAGGTTTAAGTACTACGCTGGGCAAAGGGTTTTGTGGCTAAAGAGAGCGAAATGAAACACAGCCCACAAAGGCGATGTCAAAGGTAGCGAAATGAAGTACTGCCTGTCAAGGCGGTGCAGAAGGTGACAGTCAAGAAGTATCCGGAGTATTGGTAAATGGAAACACAAGGCTGCGTAAGGAGAACAGCCTTAGAAGGCAGTGTCCGTAGAGACGAAGGATAATCCCGGGGGAATCCCAGGCGAGGCTATGGAAAGGTTACTAGTGAAATGAAGCAGGTAAAAGTAGATCGTATGAAAAGAAAAGTGTACCAGGTAGACCGACTCATAACAGAGTGCTTATGGATCCAAAAAGTTGATCCAGAATGGAGGGTACAAGCAACAAGACATTTTCAACACTGATGAGGGCCCATTGTTTTACAAGTACACATGCCTTATTTCAAGTTGTCTTAATTATCATCTCACATTTATGACTCAACAGGATGCCCCCTGACTGAGGACTTTGTGACAAGCAGCTCTCTGGCATTAAAGGGAAAAAGACCCAACTAATGTATCTGTTCATGATGAATGCAGACAGGTCAAAAAAGCTACCTCCACTTATCATTGGGCAAGCACATACACCCTGTGCCTTCAATCACAAAACAGGTGCTCAGCTAGGCTTTTACTACTGTCACAATGCAAAAGCATGAATGATGGTGATGATCTATCAAGGATGGCTGTTGGATTGGGATGCAAAACTTTGGCAGGAGGAATGAAAGATTCTGCTTTTGCAGAATAACTTCTCTGGCCACATTGTCCCTGATGGCCTCACGAATATCTGTGTTGAAAGCTTCAAGCCCAATGTGACTTCACATGTCCAACCAAATGATCAAGGCATTATCCATTGTTTTAAAGCACATTATCATGCCAAATATATGTATCCAGCATGCAATCATGCTCTATGAATCAGGCACCACCCCATTGCAAATTTATGACATTGACCAGCTTGATGTGATGTGGCTTGCTCAACAAGCATGGAACAATGTTGACACCAGCATGATCTGAAACTGTTGGTGCAAACCAGACATCTTACCAGACTTTGAGCCAGACTCAGCACCCACTCAACCCTCTCTTCCTATCTCAGCCTTTGTTGATACCACCTCTGATCATGATGTACCTCTTGTGGACATAACACTAGATTTAGTCAATCCTACTAAAGAGGTGGAGAAGCTTGTCAAGGATTCCTTGGACCATCCGCAATCAACTGGTGTTCTCCATTTTTTGAATCGGATGAGTATTATGGACCTTCTTAATCCTGCCATTGAAGGCCATAACATCTATCATGTGACAGATCAGGACATATGTGATGCAGTTATGGATGTGATGTAAGAAAGATAATAGGTGGGGTAGGGCGAATAGGTTTGTCCCAGGGGTCCTATAGGTAAGGTTGATAAGGGAGAAGGGTTTGGTTCGACAAGGCCAAGCGCTTTGACGAGAATCCAGTCAAGAATGAGATCCGGAATGATGAAAAGACAAGTATAAAGAAATCCGGAGTTTGACGAAGTCTGGATAATGAGTTTAGAGTGAAGACGGACTCGGATAATGACAAGAACCGAGCAGAAACGATGATCAGAGACTCAGATGGGTTACGACCCTTTTTTGTGAAGAGCCAAGATAAAATTCTACTCATCATCCTACAGCTTTTATAGTCCGGGTACACCCAAGACTGTGTCCATAGCGACGATAAGTAGCGCATGTATCATAAGATAAGTGCCGAAGCACGTAGAAACGTCTGAGTAAGGTGAAACATGTCAAACATAAGTAAAGAAACGAAGTCTGGACCCGAGAAGGTAATCCAGACAGAATCCAACCTGGACTGGACGATCAGATATGAAACTGGATTATCCGGACACGTACCAAGTAAACCGGACCGCTCTGGACTGGATCGGATGGACTTCGGACACAAGATGGATGCTTGAAGGGACTCTGGATGATCTGAAAACAAGGGATACGAACCTAGAGAGTTGTGACTCTCTACAGCGAAGGCAGTGCAGAAAGCAGTGGATTCTGCAGGAACAAGCAAGAAGGATGATGCTACTGAACCAGAACCAGTACCCACACAAAAGGAGGTCCTGCAAGCCATAAGGCTTGTGCAAAGGTACACAGGGGTGCTTGATAAGCCTGTTGCTCGCAAGGTAGAGGTAGTGTTGAGTTCATTCAGGAGGGACATACTTGCAGAGGCTGCAAGGAACACAAAAGAGACTAGATTAACCACATATTTTAGCACTAATAATAGCTAGGCATAGAGTTATACATTTTGCCTATACTACCTGCCTCTCACCAAACCCATACTCCCTTATAACCCATACATTTTCAGGCAAACTGAGGGGTATCGGTTACAAGGGAGTGTACTGTAATACTTTAGATTCCCAGTCATTTGACTAGTCACATGTAGGCTAATGTACTCCACTGTGTCCTGACTCGAGTCCATGTGGTCTAGTTACTTGTGCTTGTAACACTAGAATGACTCTCATCCCTTTCCCACTAAAGTTGCATGTGTCATCATGCATGAAATGACAGTGCAACCCTGAATCCCTGAGAGATATACCCCCTTCATAGTCTGGACTCATATGCAACAAAGCAGAGCAGACAGGCAATGTCAGCGCACGATGGCAATTCAACTGGATGTGATGCTACAAACTGACCCCTCAACATACGAATATCAGCTCTAGTTATACCACTGCTCACCTGCCTTCTTTGGTCATGAACACTTTTCAAAAATCAATCGCCGAACCTGCTCCTCTGATCTGTCCCTGCATTTCCAGTGTCTCCATGAGATCCACCTCTCTCTGAGGCAATGTCATCATGCACACATGCACATCAAATACGTTGTTGTCTCCAAAGCACGTCCACTCGATAAACCGACTGTTCATGCCACTTTCCTTGAGTGGTGCATCCCACCAGTTGTCCATCCCACACATAGAGTAGTCAAATTGTCCCATATGACATGAACAGCCCATGTAAAAAAAGGCCAATTGTAACGCATCAACCTGTGTGGACCCAAGATGAAAGTAAATCTATAAATATGGAAGGGCCTGTGGTCCAATGACATCAGTGAGCATGAAGGGGCCCATACCAGAGGGAATAGACAGGCATGAAGAGGCCTGAGACATGAGAATGGTTCCGAGACCAAGTGATACAGATGGGCCTGAGATGAGACCATGCATGCAGGGTGAGGGGTATGGTTGGGCCTGAGATAAGATCATGGCACAGAGAGCAAGGGGTACAGGTGAGCCCAAACTGAGACCATGGCACTGGGAGTGAGAGGTACAGTCGGGCCCGAGATGAGCCCATGGTACCAAGAATGAGGAGTATGGGTGGATCTGAGTGGTGATTGTGGTGCCAAGAGTGAGGGGTACAGTGGGGCCCAAAGTGAGACTGTGGCACCAAGGGCGAGGGGTATGGTGGGGCCTGAAATGGGCCCATGGTGTCAAGAACGAGGGGTATGGGTGGGCCCAAGCTGAGACCATGGTACCAAGAACGAGGGGTACAGTGGGGCCTGAGGTGAGATCATGGCACTGAGGGCAAGGGGTATGGTGGGGCCTGAAATGGGCCCATGGTGCCAAGAATGAGGGGTACTGGTGGGTCCGAGCTGAGATAGTGGTACCAAGAGTGAGGGGTACGGTGGGGCCTGAGATGGGCCAATGGTCCCAAGGACGAGGGGTATGGGTGGGCCCAAGCTGAGACCATGGTACTGAGAGCAAGGGGTATGAGCAGGCCTGTGACAAGATATTGAAACAGAGGGCAAGTGGTACAGTTGGGCCCCAGGTGAGAGCATGGCGCCAAGCTCAAGGGGTACAGTTGGGCCTGTTATAGGGGTACATTTTCACCCTTTCACACTGTCACATGACCTCAGCACGTCGGTAAACTGCTCCCTCAGAATAGAGTCCCAACTGACTCACTAGCCTCCAACACCACTCACTTGCCAGTCATGCAAGTTGTTGTGCTTTGGTTCAGCTCCTTATCTTATCTTATCTCGGATCTATAATCCAATCTCCTTTGTTTGTCCTGGTTGACATAATTATAGAGTTCATACTCCAATGCCTAGAGTGTCACCATATGCTACATGCACAGGCTAGGGCCAAGGGCCGAACTCTAAGGCTGGAGCTATGTGCTTCTCCTTCATTTCCACATCACAGCCTTGAGGCTGTTCACTTCTCTTCCATTATGCCTCATGCCCTATGCTTCTCTTCCATCTCTGTCCCCACAGCCTCAAAGGCTGTATGTGCTTCCATTCTGATGCACAGCCAACAGTGGGCTGTGTGTCACTTAGTCTATATACAGTGACTCACAAAATTGTCCCAATGTTTTGCACTTTTTGATTGTTGATTGAATAACTCAGCAGCTAAAACAAATACAAACAAAGTGTTGGTATATAAATGGAAGCATTTACTCAGGGCTAAGT
>JBBPLN010001027.1:0-10607 GCA_038089815.1 Sutorius eximius
TACCCCCAGCATGACCGGCATCACGTTCGAGGTAAAATGCAAACACGGGTTGAGACAGCAAATCCTGATCGTACACCGCCTGCCAAAACGGTGGAGCCTGAAGCACCGCGACAGATTGAAATGCAAGTTCCATAATACCAGATACGCCATCTGGCCAGCCGCTTGGAGTTGCATTTACGGCATAAACAGAAACTGGGGAATGACTGAGGACTGGCAACCTAGATAACGGAATGATACGCACGGAATTTCTGGTTTTGAACAGCGAAGCCTTCAAAGGTGACGGTGTCCTCGGAGGTGTAGCCACTCACAGAACCGGAACCATAGGTAATATTAAGTTGAGAGGAGGCACTGGCGAAGGTTGAAGATTTAGAAGGGTCAAAATAGGGAGCACCGGTCGGGCACGCTGTGCAGGCAGTAGCAAGCACCCATAGGTCAGACGATCCTTGGTGGAATTCGGAGGATGCTCAAGGCATATGCAAGCTGTGGGGGTTACCAGTATCAAGAATAAATTCAAAGTCTTGAGGTCTGGCAAAGGCGGCGATAAACAAAGCGCACAGTTCGTCATCCTTTACGAGTCACTTGAGGAGCCACAAGAGGGGGGCGAACTGCCAGACCCTTGGTCAAGTCTGCTTATGCGAAATGGCGCAAGGTACCGTCCGCGTTTCGCAAGCATAGTCTCGGAAACAAAAGGATGATTGTTGGCCCGAACGAATGGAAAGCTGAAAACCAGGACACACGAGAGCGTGGTTCCCAGCTGTTGTTCTTAATCCCGAGCTATCAGGATCTGTCAGAACAGTCGAACAGCGTGAACCCGAACGCTAGTGAACCAGAGGCAGCGGCAAATAGTCGACAGGCAGGACGGGAGCGGAAATCCAGAACAGGCAAAGAAAAGGAGAACAGCCAGTCGAAGCGGACAATGGCGACATCATAACGCAACTTCCGCGTGGGTCAGGGTGATTTTTCTACGCTCGCCCCGCAATGTACAAAGGCGTGGGAGTGCCAATGGCCACAGATGACCCATGATGTGCGTCTGTGGCGCATTGATGGAAGGCTGACTGGAAGTCTCTCAAGCTACAGGAAGTGCATGGCCGGATAGTAAGCCGACACACAGCGAGAAAACGCTGCGAGGCTGTACACTGCCTTGCACCTCGCGTACAGTGGCTCGGTGTTCCGTTCGGCATTACATTGACATCGCCAGACGGGAACATGGTTGAGATGGGTACTGCATATGGAACGATGGTGAGTGGAAGAGACGAGAAAGGCAAGCTAGGAACACACTTGATGAATGAGACCCAACATGGTACGGAATACCGAGTCTATCAGAAAACGTTTGATACGATTGTAAATGGCAAAGGCGTGGGTTGTCATGTTGTAATCGGTGGAAACCCTGAGCGACAAGAATTTCGGAGAGCCGTCAAGACGGTGTTGAAGACTCGGTAGATGGTTCTGGCTCGCATTTACTCGCATTTGGCTTAAAGCTCATGCATGAGCTCGAATGCAGCAACGGCGAGAGCAACGTGCGCATCTTACCAGCGTAGTCCGGGTGCTTTCCGGTCTGCCAATTTGCCACTCGAGACTCTGCAGCTCCGTCGTCCCGTGCTCCGGCAGAAAGCCACGAACGTCGAGAACATGACCAAGTGTGTCTGACGTGGTGTCGAATCTGACCGCTTGTTCAGATCTAACGATTTGACGTCTTCGTCTTCATCTCCCTGAGTTCCTCGTAGGTGGCCGCCTGAAGGTCCAATGGCGGCGCTGTGGCAATTGTCGAGAACACATGAAAACGCGAACTCAATGGTAGTGACATACGCCAAATCCCCCGGGCCGGCGGCTGCCCCGGCAGAAAATTATTCAGTCTATTCTTACACCAACAATTTACTAATATGTTCCAACTTCGTAGTTAGCATACACCTACACCCATGACGAGAGGAAAGAAAGGGAAGCATAAAGTAACGAGAACATATCCATGAGCATATGTAGCATAGGGAGGGTTGCATGGTGCCGAAAAAAAGAATAGGAGAATCGAAGGAGGAGAAAGCTCAATAATACATACAAGAATGATCAGCGCAACGACCATGACCCCACAATAATGACATGTGCCAACCACCGCTGCGTACTGAAGACGTACCATCCCAGGGCAGCAGGCACTCCAAGCATCACCATCGTCATCAAGATAGCCTATGCGGAAATGAGCGCAAGGCGAGATAACGCCGGGTGAGCTACCCACCGTCATCAAGAGCCCGATCGTGTCCACGAGTTGACCGAGTGTCGCCTCGTGTAGCCAGCTCAAAAAGTTATCGCACGCGGTTACAGCCCGCAGACGGAGATCCCGCATGGCAACTGTGCCCTCCGACGGGGTCGGTTCTGGCGGAAATAAAAATAAGAACAGGGATTCAGGTCTCAGGACGTTGGGTAGGAGAGCAGGACGAACCGAATAGCTTGAGCACACCCTCAGACTCGGTGAGCACTCTGATCGCGAGCGGGGATATATACCCCGTATGAACCGTATCGAACTTGACGCGCCGACATGGGTCGATTGGCTGTAACACGCGTGGCGGTGAGCTATGAATTAATTGGTCGATAAGTGGGCGACCTACTACGCATCCTCTTAGTCCCCACTTCGACGTGACACGCGAGAGGGCGAGTCGGCCGGCGCGATCGAGCGGAAAGTCGGCAACGAGCGCAGAATGGCGCATCACGTACTCGGTTTCGTCGCAACCCGGTTCCCAATCAAGATAGACATGCACGCGGACGTGTCTGCGCGTGGTGCATGATCGTGCGCGAGGGGAGATGGGGTATGGAGACATACCTCGGGGGCGCACTCGGTGGGAGCCTCTTGACGATCGTCCACATCTCATTCAAGTGCTCCCGAGGTGTCTTGTAAAACAGCGCCGAGATCCCATCGAGGAGCGACGACGACATACCGTCGAACTATCTGGTTTTTTGCGGTGGTGAGTGAGAGGGTTGCTCGGGGGTGTTCATACGCGTCCGTTGCCCCACTTATGCATCAGACCCAGCTGGGATATTACGGACGTCGTCGAGATGTTGTATTCGAAAACAATGTGTACATGGTAACTGGCCTTGTCCTTGTACTTGTTGACGTCGGGAACAAGGTATTTATTTGCCGTGGTTTGTGACACCCGGCCCACCGGCCCGTCACCAACCGGGGCAGGAAGTGCTTTTTGAAGAGCGACCAGATCCGAGTTCGACACCATTCCTCACGAACTGGAGTTAACTTGACTGGTTTTCTCTCCTGTTCGTGAACCAACGCAGCATCGAACACACTTGCACGTGTCCTCGACGGCCGTGGTTTTCCACTGTTCGCGCACGTCTTCAATCTGCGAATGATGAGTTCCTGTTCAAAATCTGATGATCGGAGCCTACGTCTTGCAACATGTGATATATCGACAACTCGTGATCACCGACCACGCAGAGTTGAAGGGGTCACGGGGCCATGAGTGGCGGGCTGCCAGTAGATTACCAAGTGCTAGTGCTCAGACCGTCCTGGTAAGACTTACACGTTTATGGTTAAACTTACACTTTGTATCACACAGCCCAGACTTCGGATGTGGCGCGTCGTGGCGCAGTGGCTCTTCATACATGACCGAGTACTTGGTGTAAGGCAGTGTCGATCTCGTAGCTCGTCCTCGCTGCGAGCATCGGCTCATCATCACGCCGTGCACTTCCTGTAGCTTGGAACGTTCCATTCGGTTGAATGCGCCGCGAGCGCGCATTGTCAATATCAGTCCATCCTTGGGTCATCGGTGGCTATTGGTACACCCACACCTTTGCGCGCTGTGGTCAGCGCCGCTAATCTGGGACATCAGACTCACGTAGAAGTTCCACGGTGTCATTAAATTGTCTGTCACCAACTGATCACACCCTTTTACTTTGCCTGTTCTAGGGTTCCACTATTTGCAGTCACTTCTGGTTCACTGGCGTATGGTTTATGCCATCGGGGCCTTCCAACAGCTTGAGGCTAGGAATGACAACTTCTGCCCGTGGTGACAGAATGTGGACGGTACCTTGCACCGCTTCACACAGGCAGACTTGACCAAGGGTCCGGCAGTTCCCTCCCCCTGTTGCTTCTAAAGTGCGCTCATAAAGGATGCTTAACTGCACTTGGTCTGTCACTCATTTCCTAGTCTCCTTTTGTATTCGTCTCTCTGATGATCATGGTGAAGTCACTTTTCGTCACCACCCTTGCTTTCCTTCCGTGGACTCTTGCAACCCCTCGTTCTGCATCGTATGCGGATCCCATCCATATCCCGATCATCAGACGCAACGGTGTTTCCGACCGTGTGGCCAACGTGCCATATGTCGTGAATGCGGTCAAGCGCAAGTATGGAATTGACACCACAGCTAGGAAGAGGGCGGGACAATCCAGTTACATCCCACTCATGGATGGGGTATGTTACAATGGTTTCCTGCTCCTCGATAGTGTCGATATCATAACTTGTAGCATAGCGATACCTTTTATTCGGGCGTTGTGGGAATAGGATCTCCGTGCGTATCCAACCTGCCTCGACACCCCATCTGTTTATCACTGTCTTCCCCAGGCCTCAAAACTTTGAAGTGATTCTTGACACTGGTAAGCACCACACCCTACGTATGCGCTGAACGTCCACTGAATCCCACTAAGGATCATCGGATCTATGGATGCTTAGTGCTAGTGTTCCTTGCACGGGGTGCCCGCAGGGTGTTCCCTACTTTGACTCTTCTAAATCTTCAACCTATGACAATACCACCTCCCCAGTCGATACGAGTGATGGTGCTGGTCCTCTTGTTGGTCATGTCTCTCGGGACACCGTCACCATTGGAGGCTTCACTGTTAAAAACCAGCAATTCCGTATGCATCATTCTGTCATTTCCGTTTCCAGTCCTGAGTCCTCCAGTTTCTATTTATAGCGCGGGACAGAGATTCTTGTTTCGAGAAGGCGTATCGGGCGTCATGGGGCTCGCATTTCAGTCCCTCGCGGTGCTCCAGGCTGCGCCATTGTGGCAGGCGTTGTACAACCAGAACTTGTTGTCTCAGCCCGTGTTTGCATTTTACCTCGAGCGTAATGTTGGTCATGTAGCCACTGAACCTGGAGGCACTTTCACGCTTGGTGGCACTAATACCAGTTTGTATACGGGCGAGATCGAGTTCTTTGCTATGCCGAACGGTACTACGCCTGCTTTCTGGCTTCAACAGG
Organism: Sutorius eximius; assembly: GCA_038089815.1. NCBI lineage: Eukaryota > Fungi > Basidiomycota > Agaricomycetes > Boletales > Boletaceae > Sutorius > Sutorius eximius. The sequence goes on from JBBPLN010001027.1 coordinate 5,193, forward strand.
TCCAGAGTAAGTCCCCTCTACTGGCGGTGCATTGATCCAATCTCATCGTCATCTCATTTAGGCGTGACGGTCCAGGGAAAGTCAATCGATATTCCCAGCAATAACAGTCTCGCTGTGATCGATACTGGTAGTGAAATCATCACTGGGCCGAGTCCCATTGTCCAGGAAATATGGAAAAATGTTCCTGGCGCTGTACCGTTGAGTGGGGGTCCAGTCGACACCATATACGCCTTTCGTACGTGTTTCACACCTTTTCCACACAGCAGTCTTGATTTCGTCTGGCGTGTAGCGTGCGCCACTAACGTCAGCATCTCTATATCTTTCGGGGGTACCAGCTGGGCGATCAATCCTGTCGATATCAACCTTGGCGCGATCAACATTTCATCGAGCTCCCAGCAGATGTGTGTCGGTGGCATATTGGGCCTCGGTTCGAAACCCGGTGCCTCGTGGATCATTGGACACGTCTTTCTAAAGAATGTGTACTCTGTCTTTCAAGTGAACCCTCCTGCCATCGGGTTTGCACACCTTGCGAACAAGCCACAGAGTTCAGGTGAGTGATTTCCTCTTTTCTGGCATTTTCCTTTCCTTTTGCCGGGTCCATGGTTTGTTGAAATCGTGTTTGTATTTTTGCATTTAGGTGGTTCGCGCACATTCGGCAGCGTTGGCGGTTTCTTTCCCTCCGCATCACTGAGCTTTGTCATCTTCCTCCTCACCTGGTCCTCCATTATAGTATGAGCGAGATATCGAGACGAGTGGAAAGGCACATCCCATGTTCTCACCTGATGGGACCATTTCAATGATTTTGAACTTTCTCATCTCGTGCATACCAATTTATTCGACATGGACCATGGCATGCTTGATCCTTAAGTTGGTTTGAACTGAAGCCCGAGTTTAAGCTTGCACTTTGTATCCCAGGCTTCGCATGTGGCGCACGTGGTGCAAAGGTAATGCCAGTCCCGTAGCTACTTTTTTCAAACTCTGAGGGTCTTACAGACCAATTTTCTTTCTACGTATCAATGGGTCTCTTAGGGGCCTCTCGCATACGATTTCCTTTTTCGCTTCGTCCGTGCCCCGTGCGTGCCACCCGCGTGCCTCCTCTGTGCCTCCTCAAACCACCCTGCGCACTCGCCTGCCCGTACCCTCATCATCCCGCGCACTTGCCGGCCCGTGGTTGCCGTGCATCGTTCGCACGTCCGCCCTTGCCCGTCCTCGTCCTCGTCCTCGTCCTCACCGCCGCCCTCGTCCTCGTCCTCGTCCTCACCGCCGCCCTCGCCTCCCCTGCTGCACCGTGGACGGGACGCCAAAAGGGCGTGCGGCGACTGCCACGCGCTCTCGTTGCATCGAGAGCGCGTGACGGTCGCCATACGTCGGTTACGTGCGCACCCCCACTCTTGTACTCGCCTCCGCCCTGCACCCTTGCGCGCACGCCCCGTGCGCTCTCCATCCCATGCGCCCACCATCCGGCGCACCTCTGTCCGCGCGCCCATCATCTGGCGTGCTCGCCTGCCCGTGCTCCGGCTTGGTTGCAAGCGCGTGCACCCACTGTCCAGCGCTCCCGCCTGTCCTGCCTGCGCACCCGTCCGTCCACGCACGCACCTGCCCGCCCCCCTGCATACACACCCGCCTGCGCATGCGCGCATATGTTCGCGCACCAGTAATGCGATAGAAATCATTGGGGTAGGTCTACTAGCGAGAACAAGTCGTGATAAGAACGGAACACCCTGCCACCTTCACGAATATTGTCCTAATTATTCCGTGAGCCCAAGCATCAAGGCTCATCCAGGACGAGAAACGCAATCCTCAGAGTTTCATCTAACAACGTTCTTATGCATTCCTCTCCCCAGGCGGTGGCACCCTGATATCACGGCAGGTCAGAACGGCAAATGTGCAGTGGTCAGAAAAGGTACTACTCTGCAGTCGGGGTAGCAACAAAACACCCACCTGAGCTAGGAAATGAAACTTGGAATGCATCGTCCACATGTGAACGTTCCTGAAGGGAAAGATGTAAGAACCGGCAGAAGCTGGATTATTCATTGTAAGCCTTACAGGTGGGTCTGCATCCGGACTCCTAAGCAGATACTCTCAAGGGTGGTATTTCCATGCTGCGTCCGCAACTTCTTTTCAACCACGCCGAAGTTGTTGAGAGAGCACGTCCATGGGAACACTGGAGCTTTGTCTGCTTGCGCATCGCCCGAAGGCTTGCTATCACCATTCTGTTCCGTATTAGTTGGAGACGCGCTTCCGATAGCAGCTAAAAGTTGGGGCAGGCAAGGATTCGCTAGATATTTGTCAAAACGCTCCTGAAGTAATTTGGTCGCGCTAATCAGTCTTCCCTTCTCACTGTGTTCCATCAATGGCTGGGCCATCGAGAAGCGCGATGGCATGGAAGTAAGGGCCGATATGAAGTGTGTCTTCGGGTTGACGGGTGGCTTCATGTAGCGTTCAAGGGACACGCTGAGGGTTTGAGCGAAGGATTGTGAGGTCGAATTCTGATGCAGAAGCATCTTCAAGAACCATGCTTACATGATGAAGGGGGCTGAAAAGTCCACTTCGGTTGTTGTACCAGGGATTGGATTCATCTTGAACTGTGCCAGACTATATGCGGCGTGGAACAGTGCAGAAACTGACACCCCTAGCTTTTTCGTCTGTGCCACAATCGCAGCCGTATCCGATTGGGACACGGTTGTGGCATAACGCAACTGGGGTTCAGCTCTGTTCAGTGGGCGAACTGGGGGAGGCAGGCTGTGGCAAGGCTAGGTTATGTTCCGTCACATTAATTGCAGGACAAGTATGAGAAGACTGGGTCAACTCACGGTTGTCCGAGCATACCCCTCCTTAAAATCTTGCAGGAGTCTTGCTCCGACTGTACCCCACTCGTTAGATGGCCCTCCGGTCGCAGAAATGGGATCAACAGGAAGGTTCTTCCACTCTTCGGAAGCATTAATTTTGATCTCTATGCCCTTGTCAGATATCCATTCAAACATTAGATTCAATGCATGTAACGCAGGCCCTCCATCGATGATGGAATGAGAACCATGAAAGCATAGGCCATATTTCTTGTGATCATCGCCCTCTTTTGAGGTCGTGAGCAGGTAAACCCGAAAAAGAGTAGTAGCGCCATTCCCATCTGTGTAGGGCAATCGTTTCAACTTAATGCCCTCGATGAAGTCGGACGAGCTGAGGGATGCTCCTCGTTCCTCCACAGCAAGGGCAAGGTTGAGCCATGCGCCACGATCAGCAGATGGGGTATATACCCATCGTGGAGATGCGACATCCTCTACAGTGCAAGCGATGATAGGACAAAGGAAGCTAGAACCCAGCAAGGACGTCAGATTAGCGGTTGTAACATGAGAGATATCGTAGCGAAGATTTTCTCACCGGAGTTTATCAAGAGCTTGTTGAGTACGATCTCGTAGCTCTTCTGTCCCCAGCGGAGAGGAAAATTCAACACCGATGCAGACCTCGGTATCTCTGTCAGGAAGTGATACCAAATAATCCAAAGGTCATCATTCTAATCATGTCGGTAACAGAAGATCACTCACCCATCATAAGTGTTCGAATGCCTTTGGGTGACAAGCTCAGAACCGATCAGAGGCCTTGTGTCAATGAACATAATGATTGAGTCTGATGATGGAACAAACGGAAAGTACGGGCTGACCGAGTATACACAGGGGGGTCACGATTGGCATCGAAGACCCATTCTGCCGTATGTGTATGTAAACTGGACATCCCGTGTCTGGTATGCTTTGATGGTTCCACTGGTCGTCCGTGTCCTTATAGCCTATGCTGCGTTGGGCCCAAAGAGAACAACTCTCTTGTTGGGAGTCAGTTACTAGGCGAGTGCGAAGGAAGTAAAAGGACCGCACGAATGTAAATAAGTAAAATTCCATGATTGGGGCTGTGGTCCCCTGGCGACAGTCGGTCAAAGACACCCGCGCCGCTCTGCATTCCTGTGATGGGATCAAGTTATGCACGGCAAATTTTGAACCCCCTTTATGGGCGGGTGCTGTTGATGAGAGAATTTAATTGCTATCATCACAAAAAACCCGAAATCATGAGATGGCCAAATGCACTGTGGGAAGTAAAATCGCGCATAATCAACCCCTTTGTCACTGATCTATCAAGAATGAGTGCTTTTGGCACTTATTCCGTGGCCGCATCTTTTCAGTGACGCAGCGCTGTCACTGATTATTGTATACGGAATCATCTGTCATGCATTTTTATTGTACACTCCCTTGATTCGGATTTCAAGTGACAGCATGTACTACAACGAGGACTTGATAAGGAGTATCATTGACTAATGTTGAACTTCAGGCTTCATCTCCGAGGGCCGTGTCGTCTGATGTTGCAAGTTCCAGCACATCCTCTGCCGATCTATCTATAATTCCATATTTGTCACACGTTTTGGTAATGCTGAAAGGGTCGAGTTGGACAAGATGAAGTCAGGCACGATGGTGAAAATAAAATACTGCTGGTGTGTGGTGACATGAAAAGCCAGCGAGCCGGCAAGCTGGAAAGTGCCGAGCGCGAGGAGCCAGCTTGCCAGCGCGGATGAGAAGTCGTGCCAGCCACACCGCCACCTCCTTCTCGGCTAGCGGAGCCGAGTTGTGCCCCAAGCCGGGTGAAGCCGAAGCCGGCTACGGCTTAGCCGAGTCGCGGCAACACTGGCGCCACGTGACTACCTAGTCGCTCAACGTAACCCGGCTCGGCTCAGCTCCAAAGTCGGCTTGGAGTCGACTCCAACATCAGGAAAAATGTCGGCCTGCATAAAGTCACAAAGGTGACGGAATGTATACATTTTCCAACAAAGTCCAATAATACTAGGCTTTTTGGCACAATCATATCAGAAGTTAATCAAAATGCAAGTCCTTATACTCAGACTGTCTGACCACTTGTAGCATCAGCAAAAATGTAGTTGTACTAGTCAACCAGTATGAAAGACAAACTAGATAACATGGCATGGCACATGAATGCACCAACATGGACATGTCTGCTATGAATCCTTTTCTGTTGAAACGTAGTGTAGTCAACTACCTTACTATAATAGGTAGTATTATATAATCACAGACGCTGTACACTATTTAGTTCTCTCGGCCCTGTCTGAGAATGAACAGGAGTTTCAATTCTTCTTAACCTCGAACCAATACCATCTGAGTCCAACCAGACCTCAATGTAAGTTTCAGTATTCCTTGGATCATTCCCTTTGCCCTCGGAGGTAGCTATGTGCGATCACTCGCCGTAGCCTACTTCAACAGGTTATGAGCCCTGATGGGCAACGTTTGATGCGTGAAAGCGCTCAACGTTTGACCTTGGAACCTTACGGTCCATTGGACGGAGTGTATGCGCGAAAGCGCTCCTCCAGCTCCTCCAATAAAGCCCGCCTGATGCGCTATGCGCTCGGCAGCCTAGCGTATG
>JBBPLN010001028.1:0-10597 GCA_038089815.1 Sutorius eximius
TCTATATGAAGTAACCCTAACCCTAGGTTTATTTCCATATGAGGTAGGTGTAACCCTAAGTTGACTTCCATATTAGGCAATTCCAGTATGGCAAAGGAGGGATCTTGTTTGCATTATATCTCAACAACGACACCGCCAATTTTCATGAATGTTGGATCATCAGAATCCCCTTTGAAGAGAGATTCCATCCATATATAAACTATGTAGAAAAAAAAGTTCACCAAAGTTGACTATCAACAACTGAGCCCTATAAATGTTGGATCATCAGAATCCCCTTTGAAGAGAGATTCCATCCATATATAAACTATGTAGAAAAAAAAGTTCACCAAAGTTGACTATCAACAACTGAGCCCTATAATGATCTGCTTTCTCTTGCATCAGCTCTGTAAATTCCATGAGTTGAGCATTGAGGTTGTTGATGTTGAGCCAGAGATAGCGTAAAAGCATGCTCAAAAGATGGATGATGGGATTTATGTATTTCTTCATTGAGGTGTCAAGCATGTGTCTGTGCAGCGGTGTATTGGAGATACCACTGTATCGTGTGTGTATGTAAGTGTGTGCATGATCTTGCGTAAGATCATGGCTTACCATTTCATGGGATCTGGCGAGTTCAGACGTTCCAAGATCAGTTCATCGGTGGAGTCCATCAGAGTTAGTATCTCTGCATAGTACTTCTCCACGAGCATGGATAGATCTTTGAGATCTGTTTCATCAGGCCGTGGTAGTGAGATCCAATCACAGAGATCTTCTATCGATCTTCCAGTTTTAATCACGTATTCATGCCAACATGTCGTCCGTAGCCAAGGGCTGATTAACCGCTCATCGCCATGTGAAATCTGAACGTTCTCTAGTTGATCACAGAGATCCTTCATCAATGTTTTCATGGCAGTATCAGAGCTGGTCATCCTGTCTTCTGCTGCCACCACCCCCACCACCTCCCAAAAGGTACGTTGGCTGCCTGCACCCTCTGGCTTCATTCGCTGTGCTTTGCAGGGCCGCCATGCATGAGGAAGAGCATGATCTTGATGGTGTTGAACATGATGTTCTCTTATCTTTTTTATGCCTGACATCACTGTTGGACAGTGAGTGCATGCAAATGCATCACACACTGCCAAGCCATGAATGAGAGATCTTGGTCCATGAATGTTGCTAGGAAATGTGTCCATGAGATGCAACTCTGTGGAGATCTTGCAAGTCTGATTAGAATCAAATGCTGACAAGAGATTGGAATGTTTGTTTATGATGTGACCTTTCAGTGTGGTTGGCAATATTGCTTCTTGACATAGTTGGCAGATCAGAAGATGGAACTGTGTTGACCACAAGATTGAGGCTCATCAGATAAGGGTGTTGAATGAACCATGGGTCACTATGATCATATTGAAATACAGCAGTCTGCTGCTTCTGAATAGTGGTGGTGGTAACAAGGCTCTGATCAAGTGTTTGTTTGTCTTGTAATTATTGTCATGTTTTATGAGCTTGCTTACCATCATTGAGAGTCCTCCAGCATCCATAGCAGGCAAGGACAGGCCATGTAACTGTGGTGATGTGACATCTATATCAGACATGGGCTTTGGACTGGAAGGCTAGATTTGATTGTAAGAACACATATCATATGGTGATAGTAAAATATCATCTGACTATATGCATGGGTGATCCCATGATGGTATCTTGTATTGGTGATCCCATGGCTTTGTCCTCCTTGAGATATAGATGAGTGACATGCATGATCTCATGCAAGATCATGCATCATCCCAACTTACCTTGGCAGTAGTAGTAGTAGTAGCAGTAGTAACAAGTTGCTTGCTAGACTGTATGAATAAACAAATGAGCTTCCTGCTTATGTAATCTCCTCCACCACATGTACTTGCCTTGTATTCAGCTCCAACCGATACTGTTTCCAAGCTTTTCATATGCTTTTGCAAGGCATCCATGGTAGCAAATCCTTTCAACCTAGGACACTTTTCATGTGAACAATAGCACAAAAACATCCCATTTTTGTACCTAGTCACAGTGATTTCCTGTCCATTGTGAGTGATAAAGGTCACTGTCTTTACACACTTTTTCCAATGCTTGTCATGTTGGGTTTTGCTTCCGAATGCAACTCCACACTCATTGCAAATACAAGGCATGATGATGGTGGTCAAAAGTCAAGAGAGAAATCTCTGTTTTCCTATGTTTACAGTCACCAAAAAAGAAATATTATATAAGCAGCTATATCAAACAATCTTGTTTGTATCTGTTGTTCTCTTGTTGTTCTTTTCTTTCCACTGCTTTTCACTCACTCATTTTTTCTTTTCACTGCTTTTTACTCTATCTTTTTTTTCTTTTTTCTTTTTTCCTTGCACTGCTGTCCACTCACTCATCATGTTTCTTCTTGCTCTTGCCATAAATTTTCAACTCTTCTATGGTCTTTTTCAACCTTGACATGATCTTTTGCAAGATCATGCTTGTCAGGTTTCAATGATACCACCACCACCAGTCTAATAATATCATCATATCTTGCAACATCTTTTGATTTGCTTATCTATCTATTACTTTATTTTAAAACATGCTTCTTCATTCACTCTTTAGAGTGGCTTTAGCATGATCTTGCATAAGATCATGCACCAATGACATTTTGGTTTGATGATGCACAGCTCAAGCTTTTATTTCTTGTGATAGGACTATTTTGTTTTTGTTTCTTGAAAGAAACACTCCTGCTACTCAGGTAAGAATCTTGAACTAGCTTTAGCATGATCTTGCATAAGATCATGCACCAATGACATTTTGGTTTGATGATGCACAGCTCAAGCTTTTATTTCTTGTGATAGGACTATTTTGTTTTTGTTTTTTGAAAGAAACACTCCTGCTACTCAGGTAAAAATCTTGGACTAGCTTTAGCATCATCTTGCATGGGATCATGTTCCAATGACTATCTAGGTCAATCATGCTTATCTTTGAAAAGAGGCACTTTCATGTCTTGTCCTGTATCTATTTCTTGAAAAAAAGGTGCTTTCATGTCTTTGCACAAGCATCTTTTCTTTTAAAAACACACTTCCATTTCTGTTGACATCCAGGTAAAAGCAAGAATCTTGGACTAGCTTTAGCATGATCTTGCGTGAGATCATACCACAATACCTGTCTACACATATAGATCATGCTTAGTTTGAAAAAAGGCGCTTCCATATCTTTGCACAGGTCTATTTTTTTTAAAAAAGAGGCGCTTCCAAAGGCGCTTCCAGTCCTTTCCACAGACCTGTTTGTTTAAAAAAGGCGCTTCCAAAGGCGCTTCCAGTCCCTTCCACAGGCCTGTTTGTTTAAAAAAGGGCGCTTCCAAAGGCGCTTCCATACCTGGCGCCAGAGGCTCTGGCGCCTGGGTAAGATATAAGGCGCCTTGTTTGATTTTTATCTCAAGAACATGACTGCTGATTTTGATGATTAGGTGCTCAAAATGATCGCAGAGATGGGCTCTATTTTATGGTAACACTTTGCAGTCCAAAGAGCGACACTAAATTTGAGACTTAACTTCAGGATGGTGACATAAATAAGTGCTACATAGTTTGCTGTAGTGCTGTAAGCCAATGACTATGGATTGCTACCTGTGCTATGGTTGTGCTGTGTGAGAACTTGTGTGGATATATAGTACTACATACATGGGGGAAGCCAATGGGGACTATTGGGACTCTGGGTGCTATGTAGTACTCATTGTATCTTGTTTTTTTCCAGATGGGCATTTTCACTCACCAGTGTGAGACACATCCTGCTGGTGTCCCACATTGCCCTGAGATCGGAGTGATTCTTGAGGGTGAAGCTCTCATGTTTATTGTGCACTCATTTCAACAGTCTGATGAGCTGCTTGGTCTGCTCTTTGTTGAGAGCTGCCTCCAAAGTGAGCTCTGCAACCTCAAAGTCGAAGACAGTTCTGAACAGATGCCATGGCATTCATTGTTGATCAGGCACAGGTGGTTTTAGACAATGGTAATGGATGAAATTGGAGAAAGCAAAAACTTCTGGTTTCTGCTTGCCATTGAAACAAGCTGAGAGCATGTAGAGGGAGAGAGGTGTAGATGTTGGTAGTGACAGTGAGGAATGATGAGGCAGAGACTCATTGGTGCAGGTGTGATGCTTGCTACATGTGTTGGAGACATGTTAATCTCTTGGAGTGAATGCTCGACGATGAGCTCAGACGATGACCATTGTCAAAGTATATGAGAGAAGATCGAATATATCAAACTGAGGACTTAAGGTCCACAGTGGTCTACTTTATATACATACATGCATGTGCTACCTCAGGGCAGGTGTGGGAGTAAGTATGACTAAATAAAGATACACGGCCACATGTAGAATGGAAGAGAAGCTATTGGAGATGAAAGTGGCGTGTTAAAGGTGAGGTATGGCAGAATGGAAGAAGAAGAAGCAGAGGTTAGATCTGCCATGATAAATGAAAGATTGGATCAGGAGGATCGAGATTGGATCAGGAGATGGGATCTTGGAGATCTCCATCGGAGATTAAAAATGAAAAATCCAGGAGCTAGCCGTGTGAGGCTCTCCTACTCATAGACCCATAACAGCCATGAGGATGGTATTTGACACAAATATCATCAAGTTGAGGTGCCTTTGCGCCCAAATCTATCAAATCATTGTCATAGTTAAGGCATGAAGAAAAACTGGACAAGTAATACATTCTCACCTGGATGATCAACATTGCCCATGTTGACCTCATTGGAAAAATCCTGGCCACATGCCCACACATCATCGAAGTTGTTGACAGCTTGATAAACAGTTTTTGAGAAGGCATAAAATTGTGCAATAGTTAAGATATACCTTGAAGATCATGCAGCATCACTTGTAGACCTGTTTCTGGTGCAGCTGTGGCTGCAGCATTTGAGGTACTTTCTGTTATCATGCATGGAGCAAAAATTCAAGAGTTCATGCATCAACACATGTGCTGAAATTATGTAGAATAAATCATTTGCTCACCTTGGGGGATCTTTTCAAGAAGGGCAAGGTCTGCCTGAAGGCACTGTGTCCTTCTGGCACATGCTTTGCAATGGGGGTGGATCCCAGCTGGTTGAAATTCTTTGCCACATATGTTACACAGGACAAGCTTTGAACAGTCAGCAGGCATCCACTAAACGATAAAAGTGGATTGGATGATACTGAAAAGGGTGGCAGACTGTGGACTGAACAGTAAGTCAAGAGGAAAACTTGAGGAGGCCCCAAGGCAAGCAGTAAAGTGACAGAATCAACAATCAATAGCATGAGGCATTGCAATGCTCTAGTGATGAAATTCCAACTCCAGTACAAAACTGTAATCTTATCTCCATTACCATTCCAAGTTCATTGCAATTGTGCCTGATTGCAATAGCCGAATACATTTTTTGACATGATATTGACCAAGCAAACACGTAGTGGTAGTGTGCCAATTGATGTATGCATCTCTATACCTTTGTACCATAGAAATGTTTGTATGTATATGTCATACATATATGTCATGGTCTGCACTGCCAGCACTTCAAGTGAAGCTGTGATGGGTAGCTGAAGTAAGTTTTGGTAATCTGTCACATTCTGGACAAAGTCTAAGTTGCTTAGAACTACTTAATCCTACTTACACACTTAGGCAACTTATGAGACTGCTGTAAGTGCTGTCAAGTGCTGTCAAGTAATGAGTGGATTTCCTGATGCTGTGTAAATTACAAGCTGTGCCTAACCTTGGATCAAGTGCTGACCAACGGGCCTTTGACAAGCATTCCCTTGACTACTCCTTCCAAGTGAAAAATAATGTTCGCGCCCACCATAGCCTCTCTTTTACTCCTTTCTGCCTCGGCGGCAGTGAAAGCATCACCGTGTGTCGCTTTCGACACCAACTGGAATCTACTCGCCTTCGGTCTTGATGGCAAGGACTGGTCTGCTGGCACCCAAGACACTTGGACTGGTAGTAAGCATGTTGGTCGTATAACTCATCCCTGTCTGATTTGTTTCGCCGCAGGTGGCAAAGCCACAGATATTACTACCAGTGGCAGGCCGTAGGCACAGACATTGCCCACCACGAACAAGAATTGACTGATATCTTTCAGGCCCTTTGATGGCACTAACACCACATGTTACCTCTCGCAGGTATGTGTGCCCACGTCGGCCATCCAGACCATCCCTCTCTGAACACTCGTCCAGTACACCAATGCCATCTACGTTCTCAACGGTGATTCCAAAAACCCGTCCTCCATTTACATTTATGATACTGCTGCGAAATCGTGGACTACCCAGGGCGTCACGGTCGGCAGCTTTGACACCACCTCTTTTGGTGCCATTCTGGACCATGACACCAACGTGTTTTGTGCGCGTCCTCTCCCGCCCTGTCCTCGTTCGAAACTAACGACAGGTGGTGTCAGATGCGCTCTCCCACGGAAACCTGTTCTCGTTGGATATGGGTCTGCTCAAAGCAGCCAACAGTACGCCCGTCAAATGGGTCGAGGATGAACAATCCCCGTACCCATCTAGCTACCAGCCCGTGATGGCTCTAGCACAGAACCACGTCCACTTCCTTGACGTTCCTGGTGTCCCTGCCGGATCTGCAGACATTTTCGTCATTCACTGTAAGTATCGGAGTCAATATCCCAACATCTTAACTCATCCCTGGGTCGGTGCTAGTCTCGTACTTCCAGCCGCAATCCCAGGCGTATCCGCTTCCCAGCGGTGGTTCGTTCCCTGCTACGTATGGCCAGGCGACGTCATTCTTCCAAGAAAGCGGACTCGTATGTGCTACACGCTGGGTGTGCCCGCTGCGTTCACCAAAATTTTGTTCCAGGTCCAACAAGAGTTTGCATTCATCCCTCAGGATTCGTCCGCAGTCTACGTTATCAATGTCGAGGTAGGGTGTCTATTAAACACCGTGGCGTTGTCTCGCTCAAGTACATGACCCCCAGAACAACAGCACCCAACAGCTCACGGGCCCAACGATCAAAGATTCCAAGGCTACCTACTTTGCCAGTACCAACTCCCTCGTCCAGCTGTCTACCAACGGTACTGTCTCTTTCCTTCCTTACCAGGAGGGTAATACGTCCACGAACGCGGCTGCTTCTTGGTCGATTGTGCAATCCCTCGCTTCTGCAGCACCTCCATCCAGCAGCAGCGCCTCTGCTTCGGGCACTCAGACCGCGTCAGGCAGTAGCTCGACCGGTACGAGCTCTGGATCAACCGGTGGAGCGCTCGCTGCGAGCACACTCCACATGGGAATTCTTGTGGTTTCCTTCGTTGGAGCATTGTCCTACCTCATGTGAGAACCCTACAAGATACCATTCACACATACATCGGACCGGTCTGGGATTTTCAGTCCTTTTTGTTGCTTCATATAAACTTAGATTTGATGGACATATTTTACCCCTTTTGATCGCCAACCCTGACAGTGTCTTTATTACATACCAACGCCTTGAGCTGGCAGTTTCACCGTCCTTTCTAACAGTACCATGGTGCACAGACCGTGAATAAGTGCCAGCCTTGAATGGTGAACCTTTTAGGTTTCGCAAATGACGCGTTTTGATGCAAGTGATCCGGTGGTTGATCGGGATGCAAGTCTCGTCGTAATCCGACATCCCAAAGTGTTGGCCAGCGGGAACATTTTTTCCCGCGAGGTCTATCAACGAGCGGGCATTGAATTTCCATCGTCAAGCAGGGTCGGAATCTCACCTCTCCCAAACAAAACCTCTCCCCGCTCCTGCTTCACGCGTCCCCGTCCGTACGCCATCGACCCACCACTCCCGCTATGACCGCCATGTCCTTCAAGGAGAATCTCACGCTATCCACACTCTCGCTATCCTCGGACGACTGGGATCGCTCAGAGGGCGAGATCAACCCTCCCATCAACGGACGTGCAACGTCGACGCCCCGGAACTCGGTGGCATTTCCCAGCGATGGTGTAGAGGAGACCCCGGGACGAAGTCGCAGCAGAGGCAAAGAAGGGAGATCGTTGAGCGAGTTGATGAGGTTGCACGCCGAAAAAGGGACGGACGTGACGTTCAACCCCGAGGAAGCCTCGCGGGTAGCGGACGTGCTGAAGCAATGGGTACGTGTGTTCGTCTCGACGATATGCATGTGTATGCTGATTTCGGATGTCGCGGTCCGTAGATAAACTCGGGAACTTCCCCGTACGAGGCCGAAGATGACTTTTTTTCACGCTCACAAGACGACTCGTCGCTGGGGTCAAGACGATCTTCTAGACCCCCGCTAGACATGAACGGCAGACCGCGTGGACAGAGCGAAACGCTGACCCTCCGGTTATCCAACCTAGATAACGCAAGTTCATGACGGTTCGTCGCTTTCACATCCTAGTCATGTTCCCTAGTCTCACTCCACGCGTCACCATTTCTTTCCCGCCTCAGAACCATGTCTATTCGCCGACGCGCTGACTTTTACGACTGACGACCTTCTACGACACTCACGACCAACCCCACATCCTAGCTGGCTTATTTTTATTCCTCGGAAACTAGAGCAATCCTATTCATTCGGCCGGATTTGTATAGCATCACTGCGTCATTTCTAGGGAATCTTTGTTATCACAACTTGACTCCCCTGCGAGTTGGCTACTCACAAAAGCCAGATGTTAGTTGATGCACGCTGAGAGCCTACAAGTATCTGAACTCGTCACCAGTCAGATGAGGGATCCAAGGGCAACTCCTGCCCAGAAACTCGGAGAAGGCATCACCACAAGCAACTCAACTTTAAGTAATGCCACATTATTATTCATCTTGAAGCGATATTCATGCAACAAAAAAACGGGAACATATGCACGAAAACAGGGCTAACAGCAATAGGAACCCAAGAAGGGCAAAGGGAAAGAGAGACAACGAAAAAAAGTCAGAAGAAAGCTACACATGCATGTATACGAGTGTACGAGTGAGCGATTCAGAGAGCTAACGGTGGAGATGGAGATGGAAATGGAGATGGAGAGCAGGCCAACAGAGATCAGGACAAGTCACGGAAAACGACAGATGGAGAGAGGGTATATATACACGAACTTGAAAACATGTGGTTGGTTTTGCACGTGGGTCTTGGTCAATGCGAGTTGAATGCGTTTCCGACCTGGAAAAAAATCGGCATAAAAGAAAACCTAGGCTGTCGGTCGAGGCGAACAGTGGGCGACGATACGGCGTGATCACTGCTTGCGTTCCGGAACAGGCATCCACGAACCCTCTGCCTCCTCCCCGATCACAAACTCGATATCGTCGTCCTCGTCGTCACCCTCACAGTCCTCGCCATCACAGTCCCCCTCCATCTCCCCATGCTCGCCCTCCACCTCTCCGAGCTCCGCGTATGCATCGTCTTCGGGATAGGGAACTGTTCCGGGACTCATGCCTGGATCGCGATCGCCGCCCGTCACCACGCTCGGCGGCGCACTCTGCAGCACGAACATCTCCCACTGCCTACCCCCCATCCTCGCCCACTCCCCGCTCACCTCGACCGTCCCCGACCGGCTCAGCACATCCTTCACGATATCCACGTCCGTATAGAGCTGTCGCACCCGGTTAAACGACGCCAATAACGAAATCGGGATCCAGCCCTCGTTGTCCATCTGCAACGCGACACGAAAGACGTCAAAGGCACGCACCAAGATAAGATCGTCGAGCAGGACGGTAGGGATACAACAGGACTTACCCGCTGCCGGAGGTAAAAGTCTTGTGCCATGTTTTGCGGGCTCAGGTAGTACTCTAGCTGTGCCAACAGACAGTTTTGCGTCGTATCTACCGGATACGCGGCAGATGGAAGCGGTACGTGCGGCTGTGAGACAGGCGGGACGGCCTCGTACGAGCCGAGTTCTGGTGGTGGATAAGGGCCGTAACCATTGACCATGTCAATCCCAGGCGGAAGCACCTCGAATGGCGGCGGTGGGGGCGGTAGTGGCGGATACGAGTACGACCCAGGTCGCTGATGATGGAAAAAGCCCCTTGCACGGCCATGAAAACGTCCAAACGGTCTTCCTCGCCTCCCGGCAAACCCGCCCCGCTCGTGCCCTCCATAACCAGGGAACGAGCCCCGCCTCGGTCGCACATGCCTCGCCTGCGGCTCCCATCCCTCTCGACCCTCTTCGACGCCGTTCTCGTTCCGCCAGCCAGACTGTCGCGCGGGTTCCCAGCCCCTGTCACGCCACTGATCTCGGGTCATGTCCCGGTCCCGCTGGTACTCCCGCACCCGCTCCTTTTCGCGTTCATGCATCTCCCACCGTACGACGTCGGGTGCGTTCCCGCGTCCGCTGTGATCGCCGAATCCGTACCCGTAATCTTTCACCACCCACACATCGCTCACGGGCGACCCCGCGTCGGACTTGTCCACCAGACCATCCGCCCGCAATACGTCGTGCGAAGACGGAACGCTGAGCAGATCAGGCCGATCCTCGACGTTGTCCGCACCAGACTCGCCTTGATGGTTTGGGAGGGGCAGCGGCGTCGGCGAGGGCGGCGATGACAGTCGCGGCTCGTCGAGGTCCTCGCCACGCGTCGTGCCAAACTCCCACTTGACCGGTTTTTTGATCCCGTTCACCTCTCTCGACGACGACGGCGCGCTGGCATCCTTGGGCGGATCATTCGAGCTAGAGACCATTCTCGATAACGAGCGGACCGACGACTTG
>JBBPLN010001029.1:0-10597 GCA_038089815.1 Sutorius eximius
ATTGCCAAAGTAAGCACTCCCAGCAGGGGGAGCAAAAGCAGCAGAACTGGAAGGAGCAGCACACACAAGTGAAAGCTGCTGAGGTCACTGCCTCCTTTGTCTTCTTGGCACTTGCCCCCAGTCTCCACCCTCCCTTGTACATGCCCAATGACCAAGTCACCATTGCCCCTGCTGCCACCACCTTCTTTACCCCCACCTTTGACCCTTTCTGTCACACTCACACTGTCAGCACTGCCCACTATGGTCCCCCCACCTTCCCTCATGTCCAGAACTCCCTGGATCTTCTTCACCATCTCGATGTGGCACCATCCACTCAAACCATACACAACATCAATGAGATTGCCAATGTGTACCTCAAATACTCAGCTGAAGGGCCAATCATCTCACTTTCTTGCTGCCACCACAGATTGCCTGTCAGCCCCCAGAATGAGGTCTCCTACACTGTCCCTTGCCCTGGCTCTCTCCTCACATGGCTCAAAGTGCCACTGCCACAGCAAGCACTGCTCAAGTTTGATGACAATGGGTTTGTCTCTCCTGGCCCCTCACCCACAGAGCATGAGGACTCACCACCACTCCAACATAGGCTTGGTGGACACATGTCCATGCCATGCAGAACACCATCACCAGTGCTTGAAGTTGATTTCATGAATGTGAAGGATGAGGTCTCACTCATGGACAAGGCAGATGACTGGCTGGACCAGTTTTACACAGAGCACAGGTTACATACACTGCTGCCAGATACAGACATCAAGAAGTTCAAGTATATCTCACCCCTCTCACTACTAAGTGAAGCTGACCAAGTGTTTGCCTTACAGTTTTTACAACTAGTAGACATGCCTTGCTCACATGTAGTAGATAGCCTAATGGACATTCCTACTACCACCACAGCACTAATGTGTGATAAGTATAAAGGAAAGAACAAGGCTGAGGATGATGACAATGACATAGAAGAGTCTAAACAAGACTTCTGGATTCTTGACTCAGGAGCTTCCTTCCATTACTCATCCAACATTGACAACTTCATTGAGTACATCCCATGCTCTGAAGAACAGTACTGCAGCACAGCTGCTGGCCCTGCTCCCATTAAAGGTGAAAGAACCATTATCATAGAATTCAACAGTGAACCTGTGCAATTATTGCTGGTTATATATATGCCCAAGTGCAAGATCAACCTCATACCTATGGGGACTCTATTAAAAGATCATGCCATGCAGCTCAATAGCTACTATGGGCACATTGACTTCAATCACCACAAACTAAAGCACATGATTCTATCCTTTCACCAACATGAAGGAACCAACACTGTATGGTATCCACACCCCAGCTGTTAGGCAGCAGCTTTGCCAAACTGCTACAACACTCAGTGCCTTGGACTTTGACACAGTTCATTGTTGTCTCAGCCATGCATCGCATGATGTCATTAAAGCCACATGCAAACATATAAAGGACTTCCTGGAGATCCAAACACCTAACAAGGTGCTGGTATACTCTGGTTGCAAGCTTGGAAAACAGCCCAACCATTCATTTTCTCATAATGAGAAGCATGCTACTGCTCCCTTTGAGCTCATTCACTCAGACTTAAAGTCCATGAGATAGTGTCATACCACAAATTTAAATATGCCATTGTTTTCTATGATGATTTTACCTCTTTTGGTTGGATCACCCTGCTGAAAAGCAAAGATCAGGCATTATGTGAAGCAAGCCTAGGGGCGCGCTAAACTTAATGAGGCAGAAGCGAAAGGAGGGACGGTGAGGAGTGATGAGAAAATGACTCAGCAATGCAGCGCGAGGCGTGCTACACATATTGAAGATGTGTCGGATCTCTCGGAGTGGCAAGCTCAACGTGAGGACTCAACTAGGGCTGTTGCCGAAGTGTATGAGAGATAAGTCGAGTATATCAAACTGGGGACTTAAGGTCCTCAGTGAACTACTTATATATGTACATGGCATGTGCTACCCCAGGGCAGGTGCAGGAGTAAGTACGACTAAATAAAGGAACGGCCGCGTGTAGAATGGAAGTATGTAACGGAGATGAATGCAGTGTGTTAGCAATGAGGTGGTGGCAGAGAATGGAAGAGAAGGGTGCGGTGATTAGATCTGCCACGATTAATTAGATCAGATCAGGGAGATCTGAGATCGAATCGAGATAAGATCCTGGAGATTCCCGTCGGAGATTAAAAAATGAAAAAGGGTCTTAGATCTAGCCGTGTGAGGGTCTAGTATGTCAACCCATAACATTATGCACCTTCAAACAATTCATCACCATGATTTGGACACAGTTTAATGCTGTCATCAAGGCTTCCACTCTGATGCTGGTGGAGAATTCAAATCAAATGCCTTCACTGAATACATGCATGATCCCTCAATCTCATACCTATGAATATAGCCAAAATCATAGCTAATGATATACCTAGGGGTGGCACCTGGCTCTGAATCCAATTGGATTTTCATGAGACTTGTTACAGGGGAATATTTTAACCCCTATATTTTCACACTTTAATGTGCATAACGCTTGCCATTGACCACTAGTGCCACTTAGACACCCAGTCGTGTTCCAGTCGCTAAGTCTTGACTCGCACTCCCTCGCCACTTGTTTGGCACTATTTACCTTTTTATAGAGTTTGCACAGCCCTACTCTACCTCTTCATCTCCGTGCTGTGCACCCTCTTCCTTTCATTTCCATTCACAGCCTTGAAGGCTGTTTGCTTCTATTTAATTACCACTCTCCATTCCAGCCACAGCCATGAGGCTATGTATGGCTTCCATTGTTCACAGCCTTGAAGGCTGTCCAAGCTTCCATATTGCACAGCCAACCATGGGCTGAAACAATCCAAGAAGCTTAGATAAGCTGTAGGTTGCCAGATAAGACTAATGACTCAAGAGTGTAGGATGGAGCTTATGGGGAAGACTCCAAGTGAACTAAACTGGAGTTCACTGGAGTGGGTCTTAGCCCTTAAGTACTACTCAAGGGTGTATACATGTTTGTATCGTATCTAACAATCTACTACTCTATATGGACTAATGGACACACAGCCCACTATCGGCTGTGCATCAGAATGGAAGCATACATAGCCTTCAAGGCTGTGGGGGTGGAGATGAAAGGGAAGCATAGACATGAGGCATAGGAATGGAAGGGAACAGCCTACGAGGCTGTGAACGGAAATGAAGGAGAAGCACATAGCCCCAGCCTTAGGGTTTGACCCTTGGCCCTAGCCTGTGTGCATAGCATATGATGACGCTCTGGGCGTTGGAGTATGAACTCTATAATTATGTCAACTAGGACAAATAAAGGAGATTGGATCATAGATCTGAGATAAGATAGGATAAGGACTGATCCAAAGCACAATGACTTGCAATGACTTGCGAGTGAGTGGCATTGGTGGCTAATGAGTCAGGTGGGACTCTATCCCAAGGGAGCAGTTTACCGACGTGCTGAGGTCATGTGACTGTGTGAATTAAGGGCGAAAAATATACCCCTATAACATGGGCTGTATGATCATTAGTCTATATATGGTTTGTCATCATAGATACGACATACGCATGTACAAACATTAGAATAGCATATAAGGGACAGGCCCACCTCCAGTGAACCTCAGTCTAGTTCACTTGGAGTTTCCTCCAACGAGCTCCTCTTGTGGATACAACACTTCTCCAGCTTTCTCTTGAGTCACCACTCTAGTGCAACCTATAGCCCTATCGCTTTTTTGGGTTGTTTCAAGACTGAATCATGCCACATTCACCTCAGCACATGCCATTTTTGATGAGCATTTATTGCCAAGATGTCCAGGGGCTTGGCACCATCAGCCACTAAGCAGGCCTCATCACAATCCCCTGCCCCACACAGATAATCACCACTGTCAGCCAGAGTGCTCTGATTCATCCAATGACAACACAGACTCCAGGCGTTGAAGGTGAGGAGCTCCTTCTGCTCCCACTCACCAAAAGGAGAACATCCCTACAGAGGCACTCCTCCACCTATGGAGGATGGCTCACCTGAGCCTTCTAGCAGCAGTTCATTGGCACCTACCAATGTTGTACATGACTCAGGGCATGATTATGCTCCAGAGCAGCCACCTATGCCATGTTACGACCAAGGCCTAAGTGGCGCTTGGCAAGCCCTAATGACGGCCGAAGGTGAAGGTCCGGACTTGATACCAGACAGTAGGGATCCGGACTTGATACCAGATGGTGAGAGGCGAATATCCGGGCTTGATACCAGATGGTGAAGTGATGATTGTAATGTCCTCATGACTGAAGGTTGACCAGGATGAGAAGATGCATTGAAGCTAGGTACGAAGGTACAAGGAATGCCGTATGATAAGGGAGATCAAGGTTAAGCGATCTACTAGAGAAACGAAGGTATATATACGATAAGCGAAGGGTGCTGACTAAGCGGTACGAATGGGGAACTATGCGAGAGTTGTCAAGGGTTAGGAACACGTGTGTGCGAAGTGCGATAAGTGTGAAGGAAGAGACACGTGAAGGGTTCGTCTGATAAGACATGAGCCATGAGGACAAAGAGATAAAAGATACGAAGATAACGGATGATGCGTCAAGCAGGGATCCATAGGGCATAGGGCGCGAGTGAGGACGTGTGGCCAATAGTGTACCTGATGACGTCAGGTGGAAGCTCAGGGTAGAGGGCATGAAGGAGCCCGGGGTAGAGGGCACGGAGGCAGAGAACCACTGTGACGAGGAAGACGGGTGACAAGGAAGCAGTGGTGACAAGGAAGGCGTGGTGCTTCTGTGAGATGGAAGCGAGGTGGTGAGGAAGCCTAGGTGATAAGGTACTGAGGTGACAGGGTGACGAAGTGACGAAGGTGCCAAGGTGATGAGGTATCGGAAGGTATTGAGGTGCCGTCGTGGCATGAAGGGATGATGGAGGGCGACTATCATGCAGTCCTGTAATGAAACAAGAGAGGGGTCCAGAGGACGAGTTGATGGTGAATACCAGTGAAGGTACATAGGGTCATCGAGGCAAGGGTCAAGGTGGTCACGTGATCAGAGGAGTCACAAGGGGTCACGAGGGGAGGCACGTGATCAAGGAAAAAGACAGGGGTGTACGCAGACTGTAACATGCCACCTGCATCCTTGGTACAGGCACCTAGAACACTGGTGTGACCCCCTCACCCACCTGCAGCCAGCCTCCTTACCCACTTTATCTAGCATAGTACCCTGGAGGATTATTCAGGGGCTCCTCACTGGAATTAGCTCCAGATGATAGTGCCTTGAATGTAGAGGAAACCTTAGAGGATGTGAACAGACAATCACCAATACACCTCAGCCCTGGAACCACAGAGTTTTTAAGGGCATTAAGCACTGCTTTCAGGCTGTCTTTGTTAGGCAATCCTGTAGCAGCTTACCAAGACCAACCATTTCAAGTAGCAGCCTTAGGCCTTTGATTAGCAGTCCCTTCAGGATCAGGACACCAGCTAGACCAGGAGTCAGCCCTCCCAGATTATGACAGTCAGATCAACAACCTGCAGAGACCAGAGTCCATAGATCCCAATAATGCCTCCCCTGTCAGAACACCACTCCAACAAATTATGCCACAAGAACATGCTCACCTCCTAGAGAGCAGGTATCAAGATCTCCTCAGGTTAGGCTTTCCCACCCCAAATGAGGGGTTATTACTTCAGCAGAATGGGTTAGGCAAGATCACCAAGAGAGATCTTTTGCCCATTGTACTTCAGAACCCAAAGAGAGAGAGGGAAGAAGAAGACACAAATGAACCAGAGAGGAGAATTCATCACAAGAGAGCTTAGAAGGAATACAACCTCAGGGATCACAGGACTCTAAAGAAACCAAGTTGTTACCAGTAGTACCCTGGTTACAAAGAACCCTCCACACATAATCTAGAAACCGCTCCTTCATTTTCTCTTACAATGGCAGCAATTTGTGAAATGCTTGCAGCATCCCAAGACTGGGGGACCAGTGTAAACATCCTATGTGAGCACTTTGCCTTGCTCAAAGCAGTGATAGAGCTGCAGAGAGATGCTCTACACACCACCCAAAATATGATCTCATAGCTCTCCACCACTGCCACATCCCTCAGGGCAACCATTGACACCCAAAAGGGTACCATCAAGACACTCAAGGATTGAGTCATCGAACTCAAAAACAAGGAACCCCCAATGGAGGAAGTAAGGACCAAAGGAGCAGCTGCAAGCAGCTCAACCTCAGAACCCAATTTCAAAATTGAAATATATGCAGACCCCAGATCTTTAGATTGATGACTTCCTTGTCACCTGGGAAAACAAGAAACATCTTTCTCACATAGTGTTACAGGGGAATATTTTCACCCCTATCTTTACTTTATCTGCTTGCCATTGACTGCTAGCACCACTTAGACACCCAGTTGTGTTCCAGTTGCTAAGTCTTGACTTGCATGTCTCTTCACCACTCATTTGGCATTGTTTACCTTTTTATAGAGTTTGCACAGCCATTCTCTTCTCTTTCATTTCCATGCTGTGCACCCTCTCCTCTTTAATTACTGCTCACAGCCTTGAGGCTATGCACTTCTATTTGATTACTGCTCTTCCATTCCAGCCACAGCCTTGAGGCTATGTGCTGCTTCCATTGTTCACTGCCTCGAAGGCAGTACATGCTTCCATATCACACAGCCAACCATAAGCCATGCAATCATTAGTTTATGAAACAACCCAAAGAGCTTAGATAAGCTGTAGGTTGCCAATATGACTAAGGACTCAAGAGTGTAGCAGAGGAGCTTTGGGGAAAACTCCAAGTGAACTAAACTGGAGTTCACTGGAGCGGGTCTTAGCCCTTAAGTACTACTCAGTAGTATGTACATGTTTGTAGTGGATCTACTGATACTCTACTATATATAGACTAAGTGACACACAGCCCGCTATCGGCTGTGCATCAGAATGGAAGCACATATAGCCTTCAAGGCTGTGGGGGCGGAGATTAAAGAGATGCATGATGCATGAGGTATAATGGAAGAGAAGCAGACAGCCTCAAGGCTGTGAGTGGAAATGAAAGAGAAGTGCATAGCCCCAGCCTTAAGGTTTGACCCTTGGCCCTAGCCTGTGTGCATAGCATGTGGTGACGTTCTAGACGTTGGAGTATGAACTCTATAATTATGTCAACCAGGACAAACAAAGGGGATTGGATTGTAGATCCGAGATAAGATAAGATAAGATACTGAACCAAGGCACAACAACTTGCATGACTGGCGAGTGAGTGGCATTGGAGGCCAATGAGTCAGTTGGAACTCTATCCTGAGGGAGCAGTTTACTAACATGCTGAGGTCATGTGACAGTGTGAAAGGGTGAAAAATGTACCCCTATAACAGTTTATATATGGATGTTGAAACAACCCAAGAAGCTTAGATAAGCTGTAGGTTGCCAGACAAGACTTGTTACGCTTGGCCCGGGTAGGGACGAGCGTAGCCTCTGTAAAACGGAGTGGTTGGTAATGAGACGCCGAAGGGGATTGGCTTAATGTGTCCTTGGTCGAACGAGGAGTGTCCCTTGCGAGGAACGACGAAGATGAGACCGATGCTGGCCTTCCCCTAGAACTGCGGTCTAGGTTGGTGTACTCTGACCTGTAAGTCATGGGTGACGAGAGGATGAAGCAGGTTCTGGATTGCACGAAGCAGTAGGTACGACAGAGGGGAACTAGCTTGGCCCGAAGTAGCTGAAGGGCCAAGGTTTAAGTACTACGCTGGGCAAAGGGTTTTGTGGTTACAGAGAGCGAAATGAAGCACTGCCTGCGAAGGTGGTGTGAAAGGTAGTGAAATGAAACATAGCCTTCAAAAGCTGTATGAAAGGTAACGATCAAAAATGTATCCAAAGTACCGGAAAGAGGATCACGAGGCTGCGTAAAGAGAACAGCCTTGGGAGGCGGTGTCCGTAGCAATAAGGGATAATCCTGGGGGAATCCCGGGCGAGGCTATGGAAATGGTTACTAGCAAAACGAAGCGGGTAAAAGTAGATTGTATGAAAAGAAAAGTGTACCGGGTGAACCAACTCGTAACAAGACTAATAACTCAAGAGTGTAGAATGGAGCTTATGGGGAAGACTCCAAGTGAACTAAACTGAAGTTCACTGGAGCGGGTCTTAGCCCTTTTATACTACTCAGTAGTGTGTACATGTTTGGATCGTATCTAACGATCTACTACTCTATATGGACTAATGGACACACAGCCCGCTATCGGCTGTGCATCAGAATGGAAGCATACATAGCCTTCAAGGCTGTGGGGCGGAGATTAAAAGGAAGCATAGGCATGAGGCATAGGAATGGAAGAGAACAGCCTACGAGGCTGTGAGTGGAAATGAAAGAGAAGTGCATAGCCCCAGCCTTAGGGTTCGACCCTTGGCCCTAGCCTGTGCACGTAGCATGTGGTGGCGCTCTAGGTGTTGGAGTATGAACTCTATAATAATGTCAACTAGGACAAATAAGGGAGGTCGGATCGTAGATCCAAGATAAGATAAGAGACTGATCCAAAGCACAACAACTTGCAATGACTTGCGAGTGAAACAACCCAAGGAGCTGGTGAGCTATAGGTTGTACAAGTCCAGCGACTCAAAGATAAAGCTGAGAAGTAGTCGTATCCACAAGAGGAGCTCGGTGGGGAAAACTCCAAGTGAACTAGACTGGAGTTCACTGGAGGTGGGCTTGTCCCTTATAAACTATTCTAGTGTTTGTACATGCGTACATCGTATCTACGATGACAAACCATATATAGACAAATGATCGCATAGCCCACGGTTGGCTGTGCGACATGGAAGCACGGACAGCCTTCAAGGCTGTGAACAATGGAAGCCATACATAGCCTCATGGCTGTGGCTGGAATGGAAAGCAGTAATTAAATAGAAGTGGACAGCCTCGGGGCTGTGAGCGGAAATGAAAAGGGTGAGGTGCACAGCACGGAGATGAAGAGGCAGAGTAGGGCTGTGCAAACTCTATAAAAAGATAAACATGGCCAAACAAGTGGTGAGGGAGTGCGAGTCAAGACTTAGCGACTGGAACACGACTGGGCATCTAAGTGGTGCTAGCAGTCAATGGCAAGCAAATGCACGACTAAGTGCGAAAAAGATAGGGGTTAAAATATCCCCCTGTAACAGTGAGTGAGTGGCATTGGCGGCTAATGAGTCAGGTGGGACTCTATTCCAAGGGAGCAGTTTACCGACATGCTGAGGTCATGTGACTGTGTGAAAATAAGGGCGAAAAATATACCCTTATAACAGATGTACATCGTAGATATGACATACACATGTACAAACAGTAGAATAGCTCATAAGGGTCAAGCCTGCCTCCAGTGAACTCCAGTCTAGTTCACTTGGAGTTTTCCCCAATAGCTCCTGTGTGGATATGACTACTACACCACTCTTCTCAGTCACTGTTCTCTCATGCAACCTATAGCTCTTAGCTTGCCTTTAAATTGTTTCACATAGATGATAAATACACAAGAAGGTTGCTATGGCTGAATCTCAATGAAGAGATCAAAGCCAACATGATCAAATGGGGTGTTAAGGACCTTGATGACAAAGGTACCTTGTCCCTTAATGACATGGTAAAGGAAGTGAGGATGATGGGGCAATGCCTCAAGTCCATTGAATTCCTAAAAGAAAAGATAGGGGTAAAAGTGTACCTCTGTAACAGCATTCACATCCCAATGCAAGAAAATCTGCCCCTTGTCAGTACTCCTGCCTTTGCTTCTCTCAACAGCTACTGTGGTCTGCAACTTGGATGTCAGGATGACATTGAATCCCTTGCATACTCACTCATCTTTCTGCATCACAGATTGCTTCCTTGGCTCACTAGAGACAGCAAAAGTCCTTCACTCTTGGCCACCTTTTGCCACAAGTAAACCTTCTTAGTGGTCACCAGGCCTTACAGCATCCCTCTCACACTCACCAAGATACATTACTCAATCACACACATCATCTCACCTTCATGCAAAAGCCTGATTACTCCCATCTTCACAACATTCTCAAGGACATAATAGGTTCCACAGAGGCACCATCATTACTTCCTGTCCCTGGTTTCTATGGCCCTGTTTCAATCCCTGATGTATCAACACCCAAGCCCATCAGTCTCACTCCCAACAGCAGGACAGAATAATATGACTGGTGGGGCACCTTGACAGTGGTAAATAATAGGATTACTTTGCAGTAAATATACTGACATTACTGCTGTATAGTAAAGGAGGTACACCCACAGTGTGATCTACTTGCTACACCAGATTCTGTACCACTTTGGCATAGTACAAGACTATGACAGTTGTAGTGTCCACCCAAACATCAACATCTTTGTCCAGTATACATGTCCATCTGTTGATTGTCAGGGGGTGGGCAGTGATTCTGTATGTACTGCACTCTATGTTGCAATGGTCTCAAAGTATGAGGTTGAACCAACTATGACTGGCTAACTGTTGGCTTTAATCGGTTTGATGGTGCCCTGGCTATGACTGACTATGGTGGTTAACATAGCTGAACTGAGCCAGATAGCAACGACTTGCCATAAGTGATTAGTCTAGCTGAATGAAAAGTCAGCATGGGCTGAGCCAAGCCAAGCCAAGTTGCAGCAATGCTAACTTCAAAGAAAGCCCCCTTTGAAGTTACAAAATCCT
>JBBPLN010001030.1:0-10589 GCA_038089815.1 Sutorius eximius
AGGGAAGTAGTCTGTGAGGTTACCATGAGGTGGCAGAGCCTTGATGAAGCATGTAAGTAATAAATAGAAATGGAAGAGATGACATGCGCATGGTGTATGTGTGCATAGATGGATGTTGAGGCATAGCCTTGGAATGGAAATGTGTACATGCATATAATGCATGTAGATCGTATGGCAATGAGATCGCTGAGATCAGATGCTAGATCTAATCATAAATAGGAGTTATGCATGAGTGCGCAATCTAGTGTGCACTTGCACTCATGTGGTCATGTGATATGACAACTAGTATGCGTCAAGCATCTAAGTGGTGTCAGAGATCATGTGATGGCTTGATTAGGAGTCAATCCTAATGGATGTAGCATTGAGCTACAAGTTGTGGGTGCTTGATGGGTGCTTAAGTGAAAATCATAGGGGTTAAAATGTTACCCTGTAACACTGACTAGGGCATGTAACCAAAGCAATATCTGATCTTCCATTCCAAACTGGTCAAGAATAGCATCTGAGCAAGGGCCAATGCTGATCAATGGCAGTAAATTTTTTTACCATGAGCTAGTGCAGACATAATCATAGGGTCAGTGAAACAATCCAAAAGCAAGTGAAGAGCTATAGGTTGCACTTGAGTGGCAACTACAAGAGGAAAGCTAGATGTCATATCCACACAGGAGCTACTGGGGAAAACTCCAAGTGAACTAGACTGAGGTTCACTGGAGGCAGGCTCAACCCTTATAAGCTAAACTACTGTTTATACATGTGTATGTTGTATCTACAATGTATGTCCATATATAGACTAATGACTGCATAGCCCACAATAGGCTGTGCAGGAATCAACACCAGGAACTGCCTTCAAGGCAGTGTGGAATGGAAGTGCATAGCCTCAAGGCTGTGGCTGGAATGGAAGGGCAGTAATTAAATAGAAGAGAACAGCCTCAAGGCTGTGAACACAAATGAAAAGAAGAGGTGCACAGCACAGAAATGAAAGAGAAGAGTATGGCTGTGCAAACTGTATAAAAAGGTAAATAAGATCAAATAAGATAAGATGAGATTGTGAGTCAAGATTTAGCAACTGGAACATGACTGGGCATCTAAGTGGCACTAGCCACAGATCTGAGTGCAGCTGCCGGGAATCTTCTTGGGTCACAGCACCATAAATAGCTGGATTCCAATATTTGAGGCTGTTGTTTCCATCGATGCAAACTAGCCAATTGAACTCCATCACTGGCTCATCTTCCAGCTTGTAGAAACACATGGGGCATTCATTTCACAATCTCCAGTCCAGTATATCCTGTCTGAGTGCATGCTTGAGCTGGCAGTTGACATGGTGGACAATTTCAAGGTAAACATCAAACACATTTGAGAATTGTGTTGTTAGGAACAGCCAATAAGGAATCTAATATACATATATCTTAATTTCAACACCTGTAGTGGACTTGTGATGCTGTACTTGATGTAAGTGGCACAAACTTTTCACTTGAGCTTGAACAGTAAAGTGCAGGCACACATGATGCTGTTGACAGAAGGCTGCGAGCATGTGGATCGATACAGCAATAGAAGGAAAGAGTGGAGAGCCACCAATATAACCACATTGGATCAGGACTTCATTCACATAAATATGATTGGGTGAGGGTTGGATATGTATCTCATGCCAACCTACAAAAAGTGAAGTTCAAAACACAGATGTAACATTAAATACTTACTAAACATGTCAACTAATTGAATGTTGAACAAAGCAAGGGCACTGGGGCCATCTTCTGAACGTGCTGGCATGGTATTAGTAGATGCTGGCATACCATCACCAGAGTCCTGGGACTGGTAATCAAAATAAGCATCAACCAAGCAATCCATTTGGATTGTCCATTGTTTAGTCTGAACCTCCACATGGTCTATGCATGTGCATGAGTCAATATAGCCACTAAAGTCGAGTGAGCAGGGGTGCATGGGAGTGTCTTCACAACATACTATGAGCTCAGGCTTGCAATCTGTTGCACAAGGCCAATGAAGGCCTCATACTCTCCATTCATGGCTGAAATCAAAACCCTCTTCACCAGGTGGAGGAGTGTAGGGCATGTCATTGTTAAAAGCACCACTCTCAGTCAACATTTGGTCCACTAAGACTTGATCCTGAAATGGAAGGGCTGTAAAAATGGTGAGATGGTACTGAATAGGAAATGGACAAGCTTACTGGCAATTTCGGCCCTGTGCTCCACTTCTGCCTTCTACTGATGCTCATGCCGTTTCCCCGCTGCCATCAAAGGTGACACACAGGTAGACCCACAAAACTGGTGGACTTTGATCTGCTTTGATAGTGAAGAGTGGTGAGAGGAGGAACCACAACCAGACATGTGAGATGTTCCAATGACAAGAAAAAAAGGAGATGGAGTGAGGCAGGAGAAAGTATGAAGCATGAGGTGAACATGTCTTCACCACATGCTAGCACCAGATCCTATCAAGCAAGCATATAAGCAGTGAGATGGTCCCAGCATCCTATGATGTGCAGAATGAGGTCAGGCTGGGGGTGACAGCATGCATGACAAGGGCATTCGGTGCATAGCAAATAGGCAGAAGGCAGAGGACAAGGAAAAACAGCTGGGTTACTGATATAGGGAGCATTGAAGTTGGTAGCGATGTACAAACGAGGGCACAACTGTTACAGGGTGACATTTTGACCCCTATGATTTTCACTTAAGTGCGCATCAAGTGCCCATGACTCGTAGCTCAAGGCTACATCTACTAGGATCAAGTCCTAGATGACCAGTCACATGATCCCTGATGCCACTTAGATGCCTGAGGCATACCAGTCATCATATCATGTGATCACACAAGCACAAGCATGCACTAGATTGCGCACTCATGCATAACTCCTATTTATGACCAGATCTAGCATCTGATCTCAGGCGATCTCATTGCCATATGATCTGCATGCATTGTATGCATGTACATGCTTCCATTCTGAGGCTGTGCCTCTTCATCTATGTACACATGACAGGCCAACACTGCCATTGATGGCAAGGACAATGATGGCACTGGGACGGTTGAGGCAGAGGGACATGGGAAGTTACCCAGCACAGCCAACTTGGCAATAGCCCCTTGCATAGCCCCTGTGACACATGTGAGGTCTGGACCTGACACATGATACACATGATACACATGATCTGCCAGCCTAAGGAACACACTGCAGGCTGAAGGAATAATTATTTTGGGGCATGATTTATTGCTGGTAGCAAGAAAACATGGTAAAATATGTTTGTAAAGAGGGGTGATGGCATTTGATGTCATTCTATATAAAGCTTATTTCATGGGAGCCCTATGTGCATCAGTCACCACATGTGACACAAGTGTTACCAATCAAGGAACAATTGATGACATACATGATATTATACCATATGACAGTTATGTTCTTACATAAGATGATCACATGATCCATCACATCACATAAGTTACAAGATACTATCATGTGACATGTGACATGACATATCTAGACATTGTCTAGAACAGTCTACAAGGAAGACTATGATATTGACATCATACATTGAGATCAAGCTTATGTCAGACACAAGGTATCTTACACATAATTTATTATGTGATAAAACATACTGCCACAAGGAAAAAACTTTTACCTCCAGACACTGATTGTACTGTTACCATAACAGGACAATAGGAAAAAGACCTTCAGCCAATGGCATATCAATCTCATAGGTACTGGACTCCAGACTGATAGAGATTGACCAATAGTGTAACACATGCAGACCATCAAGAACTGTCACGGAATGTCATAGAATGTTCCAGACAGGTCTAACCAATGGTGTTATCCACTTGAGATGAGCTGGAGTCACTGGTTATTTACTTACCATTCTTGGACAACCTATTATGGTAATTAGTCTGTGCCTTGAAATTCAAGCTCCGCTTGAATACAGTGCTAGACACTATAAAAGAAGGCCCTTATGGCCACAGCAGAGTAGTGGAAAAATAACCACCAGAGTTTACTTTCTCCCTCATACTTGTATTTGCATACATGCAATACAAAATCTCTCTCTACACTTCACTAGTGTATCAAAGTGTACTCAAGATCAGTGTCATAGCCATTGCACTATTACTACCTCTCAGTTAACTGTGATACCTGGGGTAGTAAGTGTTATCACAAACTGCTATCACTGATCAAAGACCACATATTATCAACTCATACTGATGTAAGTACACTATGATTGGTTATGATATCCAGCAACACCTCTTCCTCTACATTGCTGCACTATGCTGTTCCATCCCTGAGTTTTACCAACTCATGAGATGAGTATGATTGGATAATGTGGTTTCCAATAGAAGGTGGCTTTCCATTCATCTCCTTTGATTTGGATGTTGTTGTATCCTCATCAGAGATCCATTTTTGTGAAGAGCATTGCTCCTTTTTGCTTATCAATCAATTGTGTGATCAACAGCAATGGGTAGTTGTTCTTAACCATGTGTTCATTCAGGTACCTGTAATCCTAAACCATGTGTTTCTTCCCATGCTTTTTCAGGATAAAGAACACTAGTGACATTTGTTCTGATTTGGAGGGACAGATGTACCCTTTTTGTAATTGTTCATTGACAAAAGAGGAAACCTCTTCTTGTTCTGTAACCAAGAGGGGAATCAATCTATTCTCCATTGGTTTGAATGTGTCTTTCATGTTGATGGTGTGGTTCCATGGTTTATGCTTGGACATGCATTCTGATTTCTTCTTATGGGAGGTTTCTATACATATACTTGTGGTATTGTGGAGGGACAAGCTTTTCGGCTGTTTTCACAGGTATTTCCACCTTTGACTTTTTCTCCTCTCAGGTGCCAATAGTGGTGTACACCTGGTACTGAATGTCTTCTTCTTTTTCTAAGATCTAAAGGAAAATGCTCTTTTCTTGAAGCATGTGACAGTGGCAAGGGCATTGTGTCAAGTGAACTGTTCCATCAGTCCAATTAATGTCAGAGTTGTGGTATTTCAGCCATGAGTGTCCTAGGATGAAGGTGTTCTTGCCAAGATCAGTTACTTTGGCTGTGACCTTTTGTGATGTTCCTGGAATTTGATAATCAATTCTGTGGTGTGAGTAATGTTTCTGGCAGAGTTCTTGGTTCCATCCACATTATAGACCAGAATGAGATGTCAGAGTTTTGTAAGTGGAATGGAGTTCTTTTCTGTTCATGCCATGTTGATGAATATGGTACTAGCTCCACTATCTAAGAGGACTTGTGCCTTTGACCATTTCTTGTCTCTAGAGAGTAGTGCAACCCATATGGACATATTGATTTCCTTGACAGGTTTGATGCTGCTTACCAAGATGTCTTCTGAGATTTATTTTTTATTAAAAGAGAAATGAAGCCCATATTTTACATCTGTGGTGAGCTTTGACTTGTGCAAAGACCCCTCTGACAGTGAATCTGATAAATAAGATGAGTCACATGAGGAGTCCATATCAGATACATTTGTATCATTAGAGTCTATTTCATATAGCACTGGATCTGTGTCCATGGAAAGGGAATCAAACATATTGCCTGTGGGAGACCCAGAACTCTTAGGGCTTAGTCTTTTCTGAATTCTTTGCAAACCATTCAACTGCTTCCTTGAATGACATTTTGCCAACATCTTGATGCCATGTTGTGCAGATGTTGGACTTCTTTTGTTTCTCCTTTTGTACAAGCTTCCTTACTTTTCAGGATAGCCCACTGTCAGAGTCTTTGATTTCAGAGATGTGTACTTCACACACCAATTTACTATCTGAGTGGGTGGTCCTTACTTGGCACCCCTTTCCTTTCTTGTCTTTATTGCCACCTTTCCTGTGGTGTGAACATGATGGCTTGTGTCCACTGCCAAGGAATTTGCATTCATCACATTGCTTCTTCAGCAACTTGCAATCTTCAGCCCCATGGCCTTCCTTGCCACAATTAAAGCATTTCATTGGCTTGTGGTCCATTGCTCCAATGTCCATGATGTCATTATCTTTCTTCTTTTGGGATTCTCCTTTCCAAGCACTGCTTTTTCCCATTAAGAAATCAATCAATTCCTGATGGTTCCTAATGGTTCTTGCTTCTGCAAAGAAAGAATGTATATCTGTCCTTTGATGTTTGTCATTTTTGATCATCTCTGCCACAATCTCAGGACAGAATGCCTTTTCTAGGAGGCATACTCCATGAATGGATGAGGTACCTGACTTGAGGAATTTCAACTGCCATTTGATGATGAAGTCATCTACTCTCATGCATCCTTGCTTGAGCTCTTCAAGCTTTATTATGTTCCAATCCCCCTAATTGGAAGTCCAGAAGAGGGATTTCATTTCTACCTTGAGAGTATTCCAGTCATAGCTGATGAGCAGATCAGCCAGCCACTCTAACCAAGCTTAGGCAAATTGCCCTGCCTTATCACCAGTGAGGTGTGAGTGAACCACAGCTACAGCATGGTGTGAATGTAGGGGAATGGCTATTCTGTTTATGTTAAGCCACCCCTGCATGCATGTCCACCAGTCATTGAATTTGGTGTAAGTGCCATTGAATGTTTCTGGATTGGCAAAGGAGGGTGCTGGGAGTGCAGAGCCTGAACCTCATGGTTGGCTTTTCAGCTGTGTGATGCATGTGATGAGGTCTTGAATGAGGTTGGCTTGTTCATCCAACTTTGTTCTTGCTCATGCCAAAGCTCAATTGGCTGAGGCAGCATCTGCTTGTGCTTGTGTTAGTGCTGCATGGGCACTGTTTGCTTGGTTGTTGGCCTCTATGGCCACATCTGCTAGAGCTTTACATTTGTCTTCCTAATTGACATTGGGGTTGTTGATAATGTTGTGAAACTGTGTGGACATGTTTGATTATACTGTATACAGGGGGTTCTGTGTGTGAAGGGGGTAGATAATCTAATTACTGCTGGTATCTCTTCAGCTTCTCTATCTCATGGCAATTGCAGAGATAATAGATTTTTCAGTATCTGAGCAGGGCAATGGGCCAATACTTGTTCTGCTTCAGGGGAGGTGCATGCTGTTCTAAAGCTACTGCTGCTTGATTGTCTTCTTCTTCCTTCTCTCTCTCTCTTTGAGATTTGAAGTACAATAGGGGATTCTTTGCATTTCTCTGTGAAGAGTTCTGCCTCATTTAGTAAGTTGTTGTTGGCAAGATACTCTCTGATCTCTGCCTTGTTCTGCTGGTGGATTAAGTGTCCTTCTTCTGATAGGACAGAGGGAAAGTGTTACAGGTCTACACTTTTCACCCCTAAGTTTTCACTTAAGCACCCATCAAGTGCTCATGTCTAGTAGCTTGATGGTACACTCACTAGGATTGAATGCTAGAAAGATCAGTCACTACTGATCACTGATGCCACTTAGATGCTCAACACATACCAGTCATCATCATATCATGTGACCACAAGTGCAAGCACTTGCATGATTGTGCCAATGCACATACCCCTATTTATGATTAGATCTAGCATCTGATCTCAGTGATCTGGATTGCTACCACAATCTATGTACATGTGCTATGCACATGTCATGCTTCCATTCCAGGGCAGTGCCCCTTTCCCTATGCACACATGTGCTGTACATGTTACAATCAGCATATGCCCCTGTCTTTTTCTCAATCATGTGCCTCTCCCTCATGACCCCTTGATCACATGACTACCTTGACCCTTGCCTCAATGATCCTGCATACCTCACTGGTATCCTCAGTTGACTTGTCCTCTGGACCCCTCTCTTGTTTCACTACAGGACTGTGTGATAGTTGCCCTCCCATCATCCCTTCATGCCACACTGGCACCTCATTATCCTTCATCACCCTGTCACCTTGGCACCTTGTCACCTTGTCACCTTATCACCTTGTCACCCTGGCACCTTGTCACCTCAGTACCTTGTCACCTCACTTTCATCTCACAGAAGCACCATGCCTTCCTTATCACCACTGCTTCCTCATCACCTGCCTTCCTTGTCACAGTGGTTCTCTTCCTCCATACCCTTTACCCTGGGCTCCCCTGGACATCTTATCAGACAGCCCACTGGCCATGCATCCTCATTTGCACCCATGTCCTACAGATCCCTGCTTGATGCATCATCCATTCCCTTTGTATCTCTACTTATCCTTAGTCACCTTTGCTGACATTGTTACAGGGTAACATTTTAACCCCTATGATTTTCACTTAAGTGCCCATCAAGTGCCCACAACTTGTAGCTTGATGCTACATCCATTAGGATTGACTCCTAATCAAGCCATCACATGATCTCTGATGCCACTTAAATGCTTGACACATACCAGTCATCATATCACATGACCACATGAGCACAAGTGCACGCTAGATTGCACACTCATGCATAACTCCTATTTATGATTAGATCTAGCATCTGGTCTTGGCAATCTCATTGCCATACAATCTACATGCATTATATGCATGTACACACTTCCATTCCAAGGCTATGCCTCAATATCTATGCACACATGCACTGCATGCATGTCATTTCTTCCATTTCTATTTATTACTTACATGCTTCATCAAGGCTCTGCCACCTCATGGTAATCTCGCAGACTACTTCCCTTCCATTCCATGGCTCTGCAGCCTCACTGTAACCATATGGACCATTACTATATATATATAAATTAGTATCTATCTAAGATCTACCGTACACAGGTGTACATAGGTAGCTGGTCCTATATAAGCTGGGGTGATCTAGCTGGATGTCTGCCAATCTAGTTCACTTTGGAGAGTTCCCCAATATTCCACTGAAGCAGCAACATGACTCACTTTCTCTTCTCTCTCTATTCAGGCAATTAGCCCCTAAGCTAGAGATTGGTTAAGTGCAGTGCAACCCTACTTGGCACTTGAGCACATACTGCATGGCCATGTAGGCCTTAAGGGTTTGGGTGGTTTCAGAAAGTGCAAGGGAGGTGTGATATGGTTGAGGTTGATGCTCTGTAATGGTGGTTTGCACTTTGAGGGGGCATGGGTCAGAGGGCATTGGAGTTGGAGAGATTCTTCTTCTCCTTTGGGCAAAATACATCTTAGTACATGTGGCAATAAATTTAAGACCTCTTCTAAGGTCACTAAGAAAGCTCATATTTCTTTGCTTAATCCTGAAGGGGTGCTGATGCTGTCCACACACTCTGTGGTATCTCCAACTATGGAGATGCTGTCATCTGGGCTTACTAAGTCTTCCTCATCAGGTGCTAAAAATAGCCCTTTAGGGTGAGATACTCTGTAAAGGGGATGCAGGGCACCAAGTCTATTGGGCATCCTCTGCTCAGAGAGAAACAAAGGGAGTCTCTGGTGGAAGCAGATGACCACTTAGCCTGAGGTTAGCCCTAGTGATGATCATGTGTAAGAGAAGGAATGCACTTGTGAGTGTGAGGCAGAGGTGCATAGAGTGCAAGGTGTAGTAACAAAGAGTCTAGTTTGTTGAAATCATAAGCTTTTATGGAGGTTAAATGCTTATGATTAAATGCTAAGATATCTTTTATATCTTTACTATGCACTTTACTTATTTGCTTCTTCATGCCATAGCAAAGGACTGTCATGTGATGTATCACATGACATACCACATGATATGAGAGCATGTGATAGACATAGTCATATGACACTAGATGAGAGATAGTCACATGACAAATCACATGACTAGTCTAGACCAGTTATGACATCATAAGAGTCCAGACTATGACATTATACATATGAAGTTCCATGAGGCCAATAGCAGAATATGCTCGTGTCTTCATCCAATAGTGATAAGTGCTCATATCACTATTGGATCTCAGACATATCTCTAGCCAATGGTGATACTCACTCACTATGAGTTTGTTATACTAGTTGGATACTTACTATATTTGGACAGACTATTTAGGATAGTTGGTTCATGCACATGTTCAAGCTCTGCTTGAACCTTATTTACTTTATGTATATTAGATGGGCCTTACAGCCCTATAACAGTACCTTGTTCTCTCTCCTCTTCCCCTCTCATCTCCTAAGCATGAGAAACACTATAACTGATTCTGCACCAGTACAGCTCTACCATCTGGTATACCTGTTGTATTTGGTGTATTGGACACCAAACACACTGCATTGAGTCACATCAGTGCATGTTCCACTGATAATGTGTTCACTCCCTTTCCTCTTGTGCTGCACTATTGTGCTGCTAGCAGATAGCCCAATTCCATTATAGTTCAAGTGAAACAACCCTAACAGCCAAAGGCTACAGGTTGCACTTGAGAACAGCGACTTAAAAAGAAAGCTAGAGATGAGTAGTCATATCCACTCAGAGGGAGCTGTAGGGAAAAACTCCAAGTGAACTAGACTGATGTTCACTGTAGGCAGGCTTGACCCTTATATACTAAACTACTGTTTGTACATATGTATGTCCTATCTATGATGCATGTTCATATATAGACTAGTGTCTGCATAGTCCAGATTGGCTGTGCAGAATGGAAGTGAGGAACAGCCTTCAAGGCTGTGAATGAAAATGAAAAGGAAGAATGCACAACATAGAAATGAGGTGAAAGAGTAAGGCTGTGCAAACTCTATGAAAAGGTAAACAAGACCAAACAAGATAAGATAAGATCAAATGACTCAAGACTTAGCAACTGGTACACAGCTGGGCATCTAAGTGGTGCT
>JBBPLN010001031.1:0-10579 GCA_038089815.1 Sutorius eximius
AGGTATATCCGTTTCGGCGATGATGGTGGGGAGGGCACATGGTTCATATCCCATCATGAGGTAAAACAGGGATTGATTGGTGACGGAGTGAGGGCAGTGATTATGAGCGAATTCGGCATGGGAGATATGTTCCGACCACGTGGTGGGGTTTGCGCCACAGAAGACCCGGAGGTATGTTTCGATTTCTTGGTTGACACGTTCAGTTTCTCCGTCGGTTTGTGGGTGATAGGCAGTAGAGAGGGCGATGTCATAGTTAAGGAGCTTTCCTGTTATGACCAAGGCCTAAGTGGCGCTTGGCAAGCCCTAATGATGGCCAAAGGCGAAGGTCCAGACTTGATACTGGACAGTAGAGATCCAGACTTGATACCAGATGGTGAGAGGCGAGTATCCAGGCTTGATACCAGATGGTGAAGCGACGATCGTAATGTCCTCATGACTGAAGGTTGACCCGAATGAGAAGATGCATTGAAGCGAGGTACAAAGGTACAAGGAATGCCATATGATATAAGGGAGATCGAGGTTAAGCGATCTACTAGAGAAGTGAAGGTATATATACGATAAGTGAAGGGCGCTGACTAAGCGGTACGAATGGGGAACTATGTGAGGGTTGTCAAGGGTTAGGAACACATGTATGCGAAGTGCGATAAGTGCGAAGGAAGAGACATGTGAAGGGTTCGTCTGATAAGACATGAGCCACGAGGATGAAGAGATAAGAGATACGAAGATAACGGATGATGTGTCAAGCAGGGATCCGTAGGGCATAGGGCGCGAGTGAGGACGCGTGGCCAGTAGTGTACCTGATGACATCAGGTGGGAGCCCAGAGTAGAGGGCACGAGGAAGCCCGGGGCAGAGGGCAAGGAGGCAGAGAACCATTGTGACGAGGAAGACAGGTGACAAGGAAGCAATGGTGATAAGGAAGACGTGGTGCTTCTGTGAGATGGAAGCGAGGTGACAAAAAGGCTTAGGTGACGAGGTGGCGGAAGGTACCAAGGTGCCATTGTGGCATGAAGAGATGATGGAGGGCGACTATCACACAGTCCTGTAATGAAACAAGAGAGGGGTCCAGAGGACAAGTCGATGGTGAATACCGGTGGAGGTATGTAGGGTCGTCGAGGCGAGGGTCAAGGTGGTCACGTGATCAGAGGAGTCATGAGGAGAAGCACGTGATCAAGGAAAAAGACAGGGGCGTACGCAGATCGTAACATTTCCTAGTTCTCTGGTTAGGATGGACGCGAATTGTGGTCCTCGGTCTGAAATGATTTTGTCGTAGAGGCCGAAACAAAGGTAAACTTTGTGGAAGAAGAGCGTTGCAATCCCTTCTGCGGTGACGGTTTTCGTAGTAGGGCAAAGAATTACCCCCTTCGTAAGGCCGTGGTCCACCATGACTAAAAGGGAATTGAAGCCGGCAGAAAGGGGGAGGTTGGTGATAAGATCACACGAGACTTGTTGGAACGGGCAGGTGGCATGGGAATGGATGGGAGTGAGTGGTGGGACAGTGGGGTGTGTGTTGGCCTTGTTTTGTTGGCAGGTGGCGCATCCCTCGACATAGCAGTGGATGAATTGGGCAAGGCCAGGCCACCAGAACTCGGAGGCAATGAGTTGACAAGTTTTGAGAATGCCCGGATGGCCAGTGGAGTCATGGTCATGGCACTGGGCAACAATGGAGCGCCGAAGGATGTCATCCGGGGGAATATAAACGCGGCCTTTGAATGTAAGAATGCCGGCGGCGTATTGCCAATCGCTGAGGTGGGAACGAAGGGTAGGGGATATGGATTTGTTGAGGCTTTGGAGGGCAGCGAGGATGAGCAGGTCTTTGGAGGAGGCCGATTTGATGTGTTCGGCAAGGGTGGCGTCGATAAGGTTAACGAAGAGAGCTGGAGGGAGAACGGTGACAGAGTCGTTGTTGGTATTGTTAGCGGGAATGTGGTCCGGGCGACGGGAGAGGGCATCAGGGCCGGAAAGGAGTTTCCCTGCAATGTGCGTAATGCGAAGGTCAAACTCAGAGAGGTCAAGGAGCCACCAGGCTTGTCGGCGGTTGAGGTGTTGGGGTTGGCAGAAGTAGGTAAGGTTTTTATGATCAGTGAAGACTTGGACAGGAAAAGGGGAGTCACGGAGGTAGTGACGCCAGGAGTGGAGGGCATGGAGGATAG
The DNA here is from genome assembly GCA_038089815.1 of Sutorius eximius. Classification (NCBI taxonomy): domain Eukaryota; kingdom Fungi; phylum Basidiomycota; class Agaricomycetes; order Boletales; family Boletaceae; genus Sutorius; species Sutorius eximius. The sequence goes on from JBBPLN010001031.1 coordinate 2,152, forward strand.
CGAAAAGTTCGCGATCGTAGACGTTGTAGTTTCATTCTGTGGGTGAGAATGCCTGAGAGAGGTAGGAGCAGGGGCGCCATTTGCCATCTGTGTCGGTTTGTAGGAGGATGCCACCGGAGGCCCATTTAGAAGCGTCCGTAGTGATGGCGAAAGGACAGGTAGGGTCGGGGAGACATAGGACTGGTTTGGCAAGGAAGAGCGCTTTAAGGGTGTCAAAGGATTCCTGGCATGAGGGAGTCCAGTCCCAAGGGTGTGACTTCTTGGTCAAGTCAAGGAGGGGGCATGCAACATTGGAGAAGTCAGGGATGAAACGGCGGTAGAAGTTGGCAAAGCCAAGGAAGGAACACACATCGCGGAGGTGAGATGACATTGGCCACGAAGCGATCCTGTCGAGTTTAATGGGGTCCATGGCGATCTGTCCTGGTTTGACAATCATTCCGAGGTATTCAACTTCAGAGGTAGTGAAGGTGCATTTCTCAAGTTTGAGATGGAGGTTGAGTTCCCTCATTCGTTGGAGAACCTGTTTGGTATGCGCCTCATGAGTGGCTTGGTCTTGGGAGAAGATGAGGAGGTCATCCATATAAATGACAAGCCATCCTTCGGCGATCATGTCGCAGAAAGAGTCGTTCATGAAGTGTTGGAAGGTGGCCGGGGAGTTGGTTAGACCGAAGAACATGACAGTCAGTTCGTAGAGTCCTTTGTGTGTGATGAAAGCTGCCTTCCACTGATGTCCGTCCTTAATGCGGACATTATTGTATCCCCAGCGTACATCAAACTTGGTAAAGAGTTTTGTGTCATGGAGTTTATCGGTGAGGTCAGAGATAAGAGGTAGGGGGTAGGCACTGCGGACAGTATGTTTGTTGACATATCAGTAGTCCTGGCAGGGACGGAGTTTTCTATCTTTCTTTTTGACAAAGAAAAATGGTGATGCTTGAGGTGAGTTTGAGGGTCGAATTTTTCCGGCACATAGGTTTTCTTCAAGGAATTCCTTGGTGGCTTGGCATTCTTGCGGGGACAACGGATAGACTTTGCTGATCTTTGGGGAGAAAGACTCATCTAGGTTAATTTCATGGTCGTATGGCCATGACGGTGGAACGTGTTCAGTTGCTTCTTTAGAAAATACTGAAGCGAAGTCGGCGTATTCTGGAGGTAGTGTAGCTTTCAGTTTGGCCTTATTGGCTTCAGCGGCAAGTTCCATGGTGGTAGTAAGTTGGGCTATCTGAGCTGAAGGGATGAAGCGGGATCCGCAGCATATCATGTGGTGCATGAGGTGATTGTCGAGGGTGTGTTGGGAATAAAGTTGAGAGAGAGCAGGTTTGGCATCTTCGTCCAAGTCAAGGTAATCGTATAGCCTGGCGTCCCAGACGGCATCTACATGGTGGTTGTTACGAGTTGGTCGACCAGGTACACTTTTCTTCTCCTACGATTTACTTTTACCTCCTTTGTTTCGCTAGTTACTCTTTCCATAGCCTTGCCCGGGATTCCCCTGGGATTTTCCCTCAACTTTACGGACACCGCCTTCCAAGGCTGTTCTCTTTACACAGCCTCGTGTTCCCATTTACCACTGACCCAGGCTCATCTCGATCGTTGCCCTTGGCATCGCCTTCGTAGTTGACACTTCATTTCGCTACCTTTCACACAGCCTTCGTAGGCTATGTCTCATTTCGCTCTCTATAACCACAGAACCCTTAGCCCAGCGTAGTACTTAAGACTTGGCCCTTCGACTACTTCGGGCCAAGCTAGTTCCCCTCTGTCGTACCTACTGCTTTGCACAATTGAACCTGCTTCCTACTCTCGTCGCCCACGACTCACAGGTCGGAGTACACCAACCTAGACTGCAGTTCTAGGGGAAGGCCAGCATCGGTCTCACCTTCGTCATTCCTCACACGGAACACTCCTCATTCGACCAAGGACACGCTAAGCCGGTCCTCCTTCAACACTTCGTTATCAACTACTACGTTTTACAGAGGCTACGCTCGTCCCTACCCGGGCCAAGCGTAACAGTGGTGGTGAGGTTTCTTTTTGGCGAAGGTTGGTTGAAGGCATAGTTTGTTCCTTTGTTCATCGATGGAGTGTTCCTGAAACAGGAGTTTGGATTGATCTGTTGACTCATTGATGGTAAGGGAATTGCCAGCCCAATCGATGGTGGGGTTGGCTAGACAGAGCCAAGGGTGCCCAAGGATGATGTTTTCTCGCCCACAGTTGATAAGGTAGAAGGTTACCCGATGGGCGATCCCTTCGACATTGACAAAGAGGGTGATGGAGAATTTGATTTCCCCTGCTTTATTACGGGAGCTATCCACATTATGAATGTGGAGGGGTTCCTTGAGGCGAGTGGTGGGAAGTCAGTGTTTTCAGGTGAAGCCCCAGTCGAGACAATTGATATCTGCACCACTATTGATAAGGGCATGGGTGTCGATGACTTGGAGGGTGTGTGCTGGTACCACGAGTTGAATAGGGATTTGGATTCCTTTTGTAGACAATGGTACAAGTACACGAGCACATACTGGAGAAGGGGAATCTTGCGTTGAACGAGATCCCCTTTTTAAAAATCCTTTTTCGGGACGGTGAATCTAACCCTCCTAACAGTGGGTCCTTGGTCTTCTTCATCATCCTCTACTTCCTTTAAGGCGGGGATGTCTTCTTTGGCAGAGACACGTTGAACATGTGAGGTTTTCTTCGGCTGAGTCGGGGTGGCGAATGCCTTGCAGTCCTTACTTCCATGCCTGGGTTTGTGGCATCGGAAGCAAAGTTTGTCCTTGATGCACCGAGCTCTTTCCTCAGTGGTAAGTTTGGCGACGCGAATGACATCGACGTCCATGGCATTGGGGTCTTTTTCCTTTCTGGGACAAGGTGAAAAGGCAGGGGTGTATGGTGCAGGGCCTGGGTGTTTGCGGGAGGTTTTGATGGCGCGAGATTGTTTGTCAGCATCCCATTCTCGGGCGGCTTCTTCGTACCATCTGACAATGGTAGTGGGGGTGGGTTGGAGGCGGTTTACATTCCTCATGATCCACGGTGGGATTCTGTGGGCATAGTACCCTATGAGGGCGCTATCTTCGGTCAGTCTGGCTTCAGCTACTTTATTCTGGAAGTCGGCTGTATATTCTGCAAGTGCAGGTTCCCATCTTCCTCGTCCTTTACTTTCCATCCTGGTGATAGAGAGCCAATGAATGGCGGAGGTGACAGTGCCTTGCTGTTTAAAGGCTTTGAGGAAGTCTTTGACAAACTTCTCGAAAGTTCTGAGGGTGATGGTGGTGCCGGATATGGCCTTCTTTCAGAAGGTGGCAGCCCAAGCGAGAGCCGATCCGTCGGTCATGTAGGAGAGGGCGAAAGCAATACACTTTTCATCCTTATCGTAGATGGCGGCGTTGATGTGAAGGTAGAATTGCACAGATGTGATCCATGCTTCAGCTTTTGTGCGATTGCCATTAAAGGCGTCTGGTCGTCCGAGACAAAGTTAGGTGGGTTTGGAGGTCATGTTTCCAGATGGTGGCATGGGTGGATTGGTTACAAAGGATGTTCCTCCTGGGGTAACGATGACGGGGTTGCGAATCGAGGTGGGGGCAGTTGTTCGTGGGCTTTGGAGTGCCCGAGTGTACGGGTGTTGAGGGACGGTACAAGTAGGGATAGGTGATGGAGGAGTTGGAGCATGAGGGAGGGTGAGAGAGGCTGAGAGTTTGTGGGCGAGGTCAGTAGTTTCTACCTGTCCTTTGGGGGTGTGTAGTGTCTTGTCAGGGTCTTCCACTGGCGAGGGGGAATGAGGGGGTGACCTGGAAGAGTCCGAGGCAGGTGCAGCGGGTTCACGAGGGTGTCCCCAACAGGGGTTGGTAGGCGGTTGGCGAGATATGGTGACGGCATATAATGGTGATAGCCGCTAGAAGGGAAGCTAGTTCCTTTGTTATGCTTGGCCCTGGTAGGGATGAGCGTAGCCTTTGTAGAGCTAAGTGGTTGACAAGGGGGTGCCAAAGGGGAATTGACTTAGCATGTTCCACGGTTGGACAAGGAGTTCCCTGGCAAGGAATGACAAAGGTGAGACCGATGCTGGCCTTCCCCTAGAACTGCAGTCTAGGTTGGTGGACTCCGACCTGTAAGTCGTGGACAACAAGAGGAGGAAGCGAGTTCTAGATTTCATGAAGCAGTAGGTATGACAGAGGGGAACTAGCTTAGCCCAAAGTATTCGAAGGGCTAAGGTTTAAGTATTATCCTGAGCGAAGGGTTCTGTAGCAAGCTGTGACTAAAGATAACGAAATGTAACATAGCCTGCAAAGGCGGTGCGAAAGGTAACAATCAAGATGTACCCGAAGTATTGGTAAATGAGATCACAAGGCTGTGTAAAGAGAACACCCTTAGGAGGCAATGTCCGTAGAGATGATGGATAATCCCAGGGGAATCCTGGGCAAGGCTATGGAAGATGTTGCTAGTGAAACAACGTGGGCAGAAGTATAGTGTAGGAAAAGAAAAGTGTACCTGGCAAACCGACTTGTAACACCATCCTTTCATGGCTGTCCATCATCAATTAAATTTCAAATAGGAACCCTCAAAGGTTCTGGGGTCCACGTAGATCTCGATCTTGGATGAGAAGGCTGCAGGTGTGGCTGCCGCAGCTCCTGGTGTGGTGGCCATTTCCATGGGCTGTTGTTCTTCCAGCTCCTGGATCTTGGCTTTTAGTTCATCAATAGTGGCTCTCTGCATATCGACCATGTTTCTTTGGGTGGCTACAGCATTATTGAGCTGGGTAATTGTATTTTGGGTGGTGTGAAGAGCACCCCTTTGTGATTCAATGACAGCCTCCTGTGTGGTGAAGTAATCACATAGAATGTTGATTGAGTGGTTCCAGTCTGTAGAGTTTGCAAGTAGCTTGTGGATGGTTGCCATTGCATAGGTAAATTAAATTTTAGTGGTGTGGGGTCCTGTGTAAAAAGGGTACTACAGGTAACAACTTGGCTTCTTTAGAGTTCTGCGATCCTGTAGTTGGTACATCTTCCGTGGTGGTGGTAAAACTCTCTTGCAATGAACTCTCCTCTCTGGTTCGTCCTTGGCTTCTTCCTCCCTCTCTCTCTTTGGGATCTGAAGTCCAATTGATGATACAGTAACTCACCTACAGTGGTTATATCGAGCCCATTCTGCTGAAGTAATAACTCCTTGTTCGGAGTGTCGAAGTTGTAAGATGCAAGATAATTGTATCTGTGCTTGAGGAGGTGAGCATGTTCGCTGGGCATAATCTGAGTCAGCTGTGTGCTGACAGAGGATGCGTCATTCGGGTCTACTGACTCCGCTCTGAGGGGAGGGTTGTTGAGGGTGGTGCTGTAGTCTGGGAGTGCCGACTCTTGGTCTAGGCGAAACCCTGAGCCTGCTGGGACTGCTAATCTCAATCCTACAGCCACTGCTTTCAACAGGTTCTCCCTGTGTGCTACTTCAGGGTTTCCTAATAAAGACAGCCTGAAGGAAGCACTTAATGCCTCTAAAAAGGCGGTTGTTTCGTGGCTGAGGTGTATCAGCATTTGTCTGCTCACACTCCCTGAGGTGTCCTCTATGTTTGAGGCGCTGTCGTCAGGCATTAACTCTGGTAAGGAGCCCCTGAATAATCCTTCAGGGTACTGTGCTAGATAAAAGGGGTGAGGAGGATGTCCCCGGCATATGGGAACTGCTGCAAATGGAGTGAGAGTCCAGTGAGCGATGAAAGGCACTGAAGGCCCAGGTTAGCCTTCTATGGTGTCTTTCCTTGGTGAGAGAACATGCACTTGCAGGATATGCAGAGGTGTAAGGTGGTAAGAGTAAAAAGTGGCAAGGTACAGTGATAAGAGTTTAGTTCAAGTGAAACAACCCAAAGAGCTTATGTAAGCTGTAGGTTGCCAACAAGTACTAATAACTCAAGAGGGTAGCAGAGGAGCTTTGGGGAAGACTCCAAGTGAACTAAACTGGAGTTCACTGGAGCGGGTCTTAGCCCTTAAGTACTACTCAGTAGTATGTACATGTTTATGTCAGATCTACCGATATGATACTATATATAGACTAAGTAATACACAGCCTGCTATCGGCTGTGCATCAGAATGGAAGCATATACAGCCTTCGAGGCTGTGGGAGCAGAGATTAAAGAGAAGCATAGGGCATGAGGCATAATGGAAGAGAAGTGGACAGCCTCAAGGCTGTGAGCGGAAATGAAAAGGAAGCACATAGCCCCAGCCTTAGGGTTCAACCCTTGGCCCTAGCCTGTGCACGTAGCATGTGGTTGACATTTGTTATAGGGGTACATTTTTGCCTTTATTTCACACAGTCACATGACCTCAGCACGTCGGTAAACTGCTCCCTCGGGATAGAGTCCCACTTGACTCATTAGCTGCCAACGCCACTCACTCGCCAGTCGTTGCAAGTCGTTGTGCTTTGGATCAAGTCCTTATCTTATCTTATCTCGGATCCACGATCCGATCACCTATGTTTGTCCTTGTTGACAATATTATAGAGTTCGTACTCCGACGCCTAGAGCGTCACCACATGCAACACACACAGGCTAGGGCCAAGGGTCGAACCCTAAGGCTGGGGCTATGCGCTTCTCTTTCATCTCCGCTCACAGCCTTGAGGCTGTAGTGCTTCTCTTCCATTCCATGACATATGCCTCATGCATTTCATTTCCGCTCCTACAGCCTCGAAGGCTGTACCGCTTCCATTCTGATGCACAGCCGACAGCGGGCTGTGTGTCCATTAGGCTATATATAGTAGTAGATCGTTAGATACGATCCAAACATGTACATACTATTGAGTAGTATAAAAGGGCCAAGACCCGCTCCAGTGGACTCCAGTTTAGTTCACTTGGAGTCTTCCCACTAGAGCTCCTTTGCTAGACTTTCTGAGTCATTGGTACTTGTGGCAGCCTACAGCTCCTATAGCTCCTTTGGTTGTTTCACTCGCTACAAGCTTGGGGCTTGTTGCACGTGTTGGAGACATGCGGACTCTTGGAGCGTAGAGCTCGATGTAGAGCAACTCAGTGACCGTTGTCAGAGGAGTATGGGAGAGAACTCGAATATATCAAACTGAGGGACGTAAGGTCCTCAGTGCACTATTTTATATACATGGAGGCATGTGCTACATTAGGGCAGGTGCGGGAAGGTGGTGACTAAATAAACAAGGTACAGCCGCTATAACAATGGAAATAAGACAGTAATTAAGGCAGCGTGTAGGGAGTGAGGTGTGGCAGAATGGAAGAATGGAGTGATGAGATCTGCCACGATAGATCAAATCAGAATTGGAGATGAGATCTGATCTGAGATCGGATCGGGCTCAGAGATCTCCAGTGTGAAAAGTGAAAAGTGGACGACGGCTCTGCAACAGTTGTGGCATTGGAGCCACAAGTATCCAAGGATCAAGGAGTTTTTTCTGAGATCTGTAACTTCTGCGGTAACCATCTAGCAGTGTCCCTGGAAGTCGATGACTAATTCTGCGGCATGGGTGATGTTGCTGGCAGAATTCTTGGTTCCGTCCACATTGTAGATCAGAATAGAATGGCATAAGGGTGTAAGTGGGATGTTGTTAGCTTTTGCCCAAGTGGTATCAATGAATATTGCATTAGCTCTGCTATCTAGGAGAGCTTCTGCATGATGGAATGTCTTGTTTTCGGCGAGTGGCAACACTTTAATCTTCATGATTATTTTCTTAGAAGGGTTAGCACTTCACATGAAAATACCTTGGTCTGGGATTTGTGATAAGGTCGATAAAGAGGAATTAAGCCCACATTTAGCATCTGTGGCAAGCTGTGGACTAGCCATAGGCCCCTCTGACAGCGAGTCTGTAAATAATGAGTCCATATTGGATACATCTGTATCATAAGAGTCTGTTTCATATACTACAAAGTCCATGTCTGTAGTGAGGGAAGCAAACCTGTTGCCCATGGGAGACCCAGAACTCCTTGGGCTTAGGCTTTTCCCAAGTTCGAGAGCCACTTTTGGGCTTCTTCGAATGTCATATTCTTTACAAACCATTTCCAGTTCAACTTCTCATCTCTGACCTCAGGGTTCTTCTTTTTGAACTCCCAGATCTTCTTCTCCATTGCGCATATTTGCGCTTTGAGGTCTTTTTCATCATCAGACTCCTCACCATCTGAATCATCCTTGTTTGTGGCCCTGACTTCTCAGGCCTTGCCTTTCCCTTTCCAGTGATGGGAGCACAATGGCTTGTGCCCACCACCTAGGAACTTGCATTCTTTGCACTGGCGCATTGGCTCTGTGCAATCCTTGGCACCATGGCCTTCTTTGCCACAGTTGTAGCATTTCATTTTGCTGCTTTGGGCAGTGCTGATGTCCATCGCGTCCTTATCGTGGGACTTTCCTTTTCTGTTGCCTTCTCACCAATTGGTCCTTCCTTTTAGGAACTCAATGTTACGACCAAGGCCTAAGTGGCGCTTGGCAAGCCCTAATGACGACTGAAGGCGAAGGTC